>PVKE010032036.1:0-18707 GCA_004027555.1 Craseonycteris thonglongyai
TCGACATGTTTTTAAAGTATACATGTTTTGGTCATATTTTGTTTCCATTAAAAACAGTATCATTCACCTTGATTTTATATTTTATTAGCAGATTTGTCTTTAAATGGTTTTCATCTTCTGATATTTTCATAAGAAACACTTTTTAAACTTTTTATGCATTTCAGACTCTAAAATTTTAAACAAGGTATTCTGATAGTATTACATTATTTTGATCCATATGTAAACAGAAGAAGGAAAAGAAGGAAAAAGAATAGGAGGAGGAGGAAGCAGAGTCCACAAAACAACTCCTTAGATGGTTTATGCAAGTTTCATCAACTTTGGGATAGTTTTCTAGTTGTGTTAATTTCAATTTAACAAATGTTTTTTAAAAACTAAGCATTCTCAACCAAATTCACCACCTTTAAATGAGATTTTGCTGTGAAGACTAATAATTATAAAAACAAACCAAAAAGAAATGTTAACTAGTGATTTTCTTTCATCTTCATCACCTCATTCTAATTTAGTGTAATGAATTTGTGAACGTAGTAGTGACATTTTCCCAAGAGCCTATTAGAAAAAAAGACAAATGAGTTATTGACCTTCTTAAGAGGATTTCAAGACTAATCTTGTCAAAATGCAAGGATATCAAGTACCCTCAAGACAACCAACAATAGCCAAGAATTTCAACCCATGCTTCTGGCTCATAATCTGTTCTTCCAAAATTCTTATTATTCTCATCCTCTTTTACAAAGTTCTTCTTGATCTATATCCAGATATATATGTATTACAATTTATATGTATATATGGATTTATATATATGGAATGCATATGGATTTATATATTTATATATCTATGCAGATATATAGCAATAAGGATAGAGATACTGTTTATGGAGGAGCTGAATTCTTTTACTGGGTTATATTCACTAATAACTAGTAACACAGTGGAGCCATGACTCAAACCACAAGAGTTCTTGGCCAAGGATCTTTAGTCTACTTCCAGTTATCAACTGTAAAATTCTTCATTTTATAATGGCTACTTTTATGTCAAATTATAGTAAAAAAATTGAAAAAAGAAGGTACTTAATAGACTTTGGTAACAAAGAAATTATTAGCACTAGATACCATATATTCTGAATTAATATATATATTATTATAAGGGTTAATTCTAATCCTTTAAGTTATTTTTATGTTAGGAGTAAAAATACCACCAAGGGAAATAGAAAATATTCAGCAACTTCCTGATGCATGCATGTTCTTTTATTAAACTTCTATTCAAGAGGTTTTACAGAAACATGAATCTTTTACTCAAACTAGAAGGTATTCAGAAATTATTTTTTGAGACAGAAAGATTACATCATGAAAGATTTATAAAATTATAATGATTATTAATTAATGTTCTATTTGGAGGATTATGATTACATTTGGAATATTTGGTAAAAATTTCTTTTTTATGAGAATTCTGAACAATTTAGACATGAATTATTAAGATATTTAGCTATGAAATAATCTTGAATGTTCTTATACTATTTTCATCTTCCTGTCAATGTCTTCAATAATATTTATTTTATAACAATGGCTCACAAATCTGTGAGAATAACAATAAAACAATAACAATAAAATATGATATATTTGATGAGTATATAATGAACCCAAACTCATTTTCCAGAGTTCATGCTAAATATTTATTTCATAAACAAAGGTCAAAATAAAATTTTGTTTAGCATATAAGCAAGAAAAATCACAAAGATGTGGCAAAATTTGAATGTGGTTAATTCAGCTATTGTGTCAAATAATGTTTAAGTCATATGAATAAATTAGCATTCCAAGGGTCTGGGCACAAATATATATGGCCTTATGCTTGCTTCAGCAGCAGATATACAAATATATATGGCCTGACTTTTGAGAACTTTTATGCTTAAGCTTATTTTAATATTAAAGTTTATTTTATGTGGCTTCAAAAATAGCAATCTTTCCTAAAGTGATTCATTTAGTTTCTATCTCCATTAAATTCTTACCACAATATTGCTTCAAAGTATTTCTTTTTTTTAATAATTTATTTATATTCTCAATTACAATTGGCATTGAATATTATTTTATATTAGTTTCAGTAGTACAACATAGTGGTTAAAAATGTATTGATGTATGCAGTGATAACCCCAATTAATCTAGTACCTACCTGGTACTATACATACTTGTTGCAATAATGCTGACTGTGTTCTCTCTGATATACTTTACATCCCCATGACTATTTTATGAGTACCAATTTGTGATTCTTAATACATTTTAAGATTATTTGCTCTAGTTCTCTGAGAAAATGCCACTGGTATCTTCTTAAGAATTGCATTGAATCTATAAATTGCTTTGGGTAGTATGGACATTTAAAAAATGTTAATTCTTTCCATCCATGAGCATGACATATGCTTTTATTTATTTGTATTTTTTTAAATTTCTTTCTTTGGTGTCTTATAGTTTTTCAAGTACAGGTCTTTTATCTCCTTGGTTAAATTTATTTCTAGATAATTTTTATGCAATTATAAATGGGATTGTTTTCTAAATTTTTCTTTCGGACAGTTCATTATCGGTATATTAAAAAAAGTCACTGATCTCTGAGTATTAATTTTGTATGCTACTACTTTACTAAACTCATTTATTTGTTCTAATAGTTTTTTGCTAGAATCATTGGGGTTCTCTATCTGTAGTATCATGTCATCTGAGAATAATGACAGTTTTACCTCTTTTTCAAATTGGATGCTTTTTTATTTCTTTTTCTTGTCTGATTGCTTTGGCTAAGACTGCCCCTACTATGTTGAATAAAAGTGGTAAAAGTTGTATTCTTGTCTTGTTCCTAATCTTAAGAAAACCACTTTTGAGTATGAAGTTAGCCGTGAGTTTGTCATATATAACCTTTATTATATTGAAGTATGTTCTCTAGTATTTCCACTTTGGTGAGAATTGTTATCATAAATGGATACTAGATTTTGTCAAAAACTTTTTTTATATTTATTGGTATGAGCATATAATTTTCATTTTTTATTTGTTTATATGATGTATCACATTAACTGATTTGCAGATATTGAATCAACTTTACATTTTCACTGAATTTGGTTTGCTAATATTTTGTTCAGAATTTTGCTTCTATGTTCATCAGGGATATCAGCCTATTATTTTCTTTTCTTGTAATGTCAGACATAGTCTCATTCTGGAATCAAGGTAAGGGTGGCCACTTAATATTAGCTGAGGAGCTTTCCCTCCTCATGAATTTTTAAACTCGTTTGAAGGTGGGTATTAATTTTTCTTAGAATATTTGCTAAAATTCAGCTGTGGAGTCATCAGTCCATAATTTTTGTTTGTTGGTAATTTTTTGATTACTGATTTATTTTGTTAATAGTAATTAGTTGATTCAGATTTTTTGTTTTTTCTTGATTATTCTTGGAAGATTGTATGTTTCTAGTAATATATTCATTTCTTCCAGATTGTCCAATTTGTTGGCATATGTTTTTTTGTATTATTTTCTCATTGCCCTTTGTATTTCTATGGTGTCATTTGTGACTTCTCTTTCATTTCAAATTTCATTTATTTGAGTCCTCTCTCTCTCTTTTTTAAAGATTTATTTTATTGTTTGAGAGAAGGTGAGAGAAAGAGAGAGAGAAGAGGGAATGGCCCAGAACAGTCTCCATAGTTGTGCATCATTAGTCATGACAAGTGTTCATTTCACACAGGTGGATGTGGGTTCGTCTGGGGCTGGGATCAAACTGGGGCCTCCCATTTGGGAGATGAAAACCTTCACTGTTCTGCTATCCTGGAGGTTCCTAATTGTACCGCAGTTCAGCATATGGGTTTGCATGTGTTGAGGTCAGACATTGAACCTGGGCTATGAGATTGTCAGACAAGTGCTCAACCACTGAACTTTCCTGGCAATCCCCTCTTTTTCTCTTGAGGAGTCTAGCTAAAGGATTATAAATTTTGTTTCTATTTTCAAAGAACCACTGCTTACTTTTATTATCTTTTGCATTATTTATTTCCACTCTGATCTTTATTATATTCTATTTATTTTGGGCTTTTTTTACTGTTCTTTTTCTAGTTTTAAGTGTAAGTTTAGATTGTTTATTTGAGACTTTTCTTGTTTCTTGAGGTAGACCTATACTGTTACGATTTTTCCCCTTACAACTGCTTATTCTGTGTTCTGTAGATTTGGGGTTATTGCATTTTCATTTTCATTAGACTAAAGATATCTTTTTATTTCTTCATTGATTTTGTTGTTAAGACTTTCATTATATAGGAGCATGTTAGTTAGCCCCCATGTGTTTGTATATTTTATTTTTTGTAATTTATTTATTTATTTCTAGTTTCACATCTTTGGGATCAGAGAAGATGCTTGAAATGATTTCAAACTTCTTAAATTTATTCAGACTTGTTTTATGGCTTACCATGTGGTCCATCTTGGAAAATGTCCCATGTGCATTTAAAAAGAATATATATCCTGATGCTTTGGGGTGAAATACTCTAAAAATATCAATTAAATTTATCTGGTCTAGAGTGTTATTTAAGATCACTCTTTCCTTGTTGATTTTCTGTCTGTAACATCTGTTCATTGGTGTCAATGTGTGTTTAATTCCCCTACTCTGATTGTATTACTGTTGATCTCTGCCTTTATGTCAGTAAATATTTGTGTTATAGATTTAAGCACTACTACATTGAGTGTGTAAGAGGATTTACAAGGGTTATGCACTCTTGTTGGAGTGATCTTCTTACCATTATATAATGTCCCTCTTTGCCTTTTATTATAGCCTTTGCTTTAAAGTCTATTTTGTCTGATATAAGTATTGCTACTCCAGCTTCTTTTTCATTTCCAATTTCATGAAATATCTTTTACCATCCCTTTTCTTTCTGCCTGTATGTGTCTCTCAATCTGAAATGGGTCTCTTGTACTCAGCATATGTATGTGTCTGTTTCCTTATTCATGAAGCTACTGCATGTGTTTTGATTGGAACATTTAATCCATTTACATTTAAAGTGATAATTGATAGATACTTATATTTATGCTACCCACCCTTTTCTTTTTAAAGAAGTACCTTTAACATCTCTTATAACACTTATTTGATGGTGATAAACTGTAGCTTTTTCTTGTCTGGGAAAATCTTTATCTCTCCTTCAATTTTAAATGATAACGTTGCTGGATAGAGTAGTCTAAGTTATAGGTCCTTGCTTCATCATGTTGAATATTTTGTGCCAATGCCTTCTGGTCTGCAAAGTTTCTGTTGAGAAGTCACCTGACAGTCTTATGGGACCTCTCATTTGAGTTACTAGCTGCCTTTCTCTGGTTGCTTTTAGGATTCTCTTTTTCTTTAACCTTTGCTGTTTTAATTATGATGTGTCTTGATATGGGCTCGTTTGAGTTCTCATTTGGGACTCTGAGCTTCCTGAACTTGTTCATCTATTTCCTTCCCAAAGTTAGGAAAGTTTCCAATCATTATTTCTTCAAATAGGTTCTCTATCCCTTGTCCCTCTCTTCTTTTTCTGGTAAACCTATGATGCAAATGTTCATACACTTGATGTTGTACCAGAGTTCCCCTTAAGCTATCTTAATTTTTTATTTGTTTGTTTGTTTATTTTTGCTTCTCAAATTGGGTGTTTTCTACCACCCTCTCTTCTACATCACTGATTTGATCCTGTTCCATCTAATTAGCTGGTGAGTCTTAGTGCATTCTTGATTTCAGTTATTGTATTCTTTATTTATGACTGGCTCTCTTGTATTGTTTCTATTGCCTTTTATATGCTTGCTATCTTTTTGCTTACATTCTCACTAAGTTCCTTGAGCCTCCTTAAAAACATTGTTATATACTCTGTATCTAATTAGTTGCTTGCCTCTGTTTCATTTAGTTCTTCTTTTGGAGTTTACTATTATTTCATTTGGAACACTTTTCTTTGTTTTCTCATTTTGGCTGCCTCTCTGTGTGTGTTTCTATTTATTAGGTAGATCTGCTATGTCTCCTAGTCTTGACCTGTTCATTGGTGTCAATGGGTATTTAATTCTTTGATTGTAATACTTATATAGTAGGTGCTCCATGGAGTTCAGTGGGACAATCTCTCTGATCACCTATATCAGGTACTTCAGGAGTGTCCCTTGTGTGGGCTATATGTGCCCTCCTACTGTAGTTGAGCCTTTATTGCTGTTGGCAAGTCAGTGGGTAGGATTAAACCTCAGGATGACTGGCTGTGGGGTCTGTCAAAGTCCCAGCTTACAGGTTTCTGTGAAAGGTGCTTACCTCACAGATCCAGATTCACCCTAGTGGTCTCTTGTGCCTATTGCAATTACCATTTTGTTGTGCCACTTTTGAGGTTAATTGTGTGATACTCTGCTGTTATCTGAAGCCAGCCTCTAGGCACATAATCCAGAGATCTGCTTTTCTGAATTGATAGCTGCTATCTGGTTTTTCACTTTTCCACAATTTGTGTTTAATATTATCCTTTACTGCTTACAGTTCTATTATGTAATTTTCTAGCCTTCAACTCTCTGGCTCATATTCTGTTTGAAAGTAAATTTCTTATCTCTCCCGTGAATCTATAAACGTGTCTTCAACTAGAATCGTGTTCTTTATTCTTGGTACAACAGAGTATACATTCTTCCATTCAAAGACCAGTTGTTCATATATGTTCAGTATCTAATTTCTTTCCACATATAGATAACTTCCTCTTTTCTCTTATTTTAACTAAAATTTCTTTATAAGTAATCAGATATTTCTAGTTGACTGCTTTAAGAATTTCCTATCTCCCTCACCTCAGTTTCTTTGTGATGTGTCTAGATGTAGAATTCTTTTATAGCCCTGACTTTAATTTTTTTGTTGTTGTTGCCTGAATTGTGAAATAAAGTCTGTTATCAGTGATGAAATATTCTCAGCAACTATAATTTTAAATATTACCTAATTTAATTATTTTCTTTTTCTTTCTGGGACCCTGATTAAATTTATGTTATACTTTCTCACCATATTCTCTATATCACAACTCTGATTTTCTGTATTTTCATTTTTTGTCTCTTGATATCACATTTAATACATTCTTCTGATATAAATTATAGTTTACTAATTTCTTCTCTAGCTATGTCTAATATGCTGTTAAACTAATCTGTTATATTAACATTTTTTTCAGTTATTGTCATATATTTTTACTCATACAAACTTTTGGTTTATTTTCAATAATTCTCTGTCACTTTGATTACTTTACTGTTACCAGCAAGTATCTTCAAGCCAGTCTGTTGCTTCTTTAAATGTACTTGACATAATTGTTTTGTTGTTTGAATTTGATAATTTCAAAATCTTAAACATTTGAAGAGTTGTTTTAGGTACTTCTGCTAACATCATTGATTTTAACGTTTTTCACTCCTGAGATCTACTTACCACTTACCTTTTGTGCCTAGCTATCTTTGGTTCTATGGAATCTTTTTTTTTTTTTAGGTGTTGTACTTAAAAAAATTGTTACTAAAGTAATTTGAAGTCTACAGTATAGTAAATAAGATGTTTCTCTTATTTGTTTCTGCCATATATAGGACCACCTTAAACTAAGATAAAGGGCAAAATTTGTTAAACATCCCAGAGCAGACTATAATTTTGAGTTATGTGTTCCACACCTGATTAACTCTCACCTTTAGGGTACCATATTTCTAAGACATACTCTTTTTAGACCTGCACTGTCAAATATGGTTGTCATGAGATCTTTGCAGTTTACTTTGACATGAATTTAAGTGACCTACTTAATGTTATAATGCTTACTTTATATTACTAAAGCATATAATACAGTTATTTCTCTAAACTGAAGGTAAAATTTATTTTTATCTAATTAAAATAATATTCAGTTCCATTAAAAAGAGAAAAATTATAATGTAATAATTTAAACATTATTCTAAATTCTACTGACAATGCACATCTAAATCTAAATAGCCACATGCCTAAATTTTTATTTAAAGAAAAAGAATAGAAGATAATGAGCATATCATAAAGGCTTTGGAACTAGAAACATTTCCTTCTCTTCTGAGGCAAATACCTCCTGGGAGTATGTTATGATCCTAGTTTCAATTACAAGTTTAAAAATCAGAGAGAGAAGTAAGTACTAATGCTAAACTATATTGTTCTTTGTTCTTTTAAACAATTTATATCCTTGACAAAATTTAATAACCCATGAGTGAACAATAACAAGGTGTATTATCTAGATTTTAACTTTAAATGATGGTTCTTAGAATAGGCTCCTGGAGAGTGGATAGAAGGGGTAAGAAAAGGATGCTATCTTTAGAAAAATAAAAAAGTTAACTAGTGATAATGTCTGATCTATGAAGATACACTAGGATCCATTGTTAAATGTGTCTATACACCACTTAGGTACTGATTCCATTGTATTTCTATAAAAATGGTGAATATTTCAAGATGAGATCTGACCAGGAATAAGGCAAGTACTTGAATAAATTAATCCTCTTAAAGATATGGTTTGTAACATAAAATCAGTGGTGTCCCCTAGGGTTTGTTATTTAAATTGTGGACCATGGTACATAGAACTTATTAGAAATGGGCTCTACTCCAGATCTCCTGATTTAGAACCCGCATTGTAACAAGAATCTCAATTGGATAACAGCCAAAATAAAGTTTTAGAATCATTGGTTTAAGAAAATTCAAGATTACTCAGTAAAGCTTTTTAACAAAGATGTTATATTAATAAAGGTTATCCTAGTGAAACTAGCATAAAACATTTTAATTAGCTAAATTCTAGCGGTCATTTTATGAAATGTCACAAAAAAGTACAAATAGGTAAGATGTATACATGCTTATGAAATGTATGGTAAAGACATTATAATTGGTGGGTCTTTGCACTTTATAAAACAAAAATACATGAGAGATGTTTACAAGGCAGGCACCTGGGCAAAAGCAAAGAGAAAGAAGAAATAATAACAAAATAAGTAATACAGCCCTATTTTGGAAAGTATGTCATACTTTTAGAAAGTTGTGTAAGAATCTCTTGATCAGCTAATCTTGCTCTCTAGGAATTTTTCATAATAAAAGGATCCAAAGAAAAAATATGTTATATGTATAAAAATAAACACCATATATTCTTTTTACAGTATCAAACAGCTGAAGACAAATAATCTGAGAAGTAAAGAAGCATTAAATTATAAGATGTTGATAATATAGAACACAAAATTAGAGGTCTGAAATGGAAAATGTTTATGACATGCTATCTAGAAAAATAATCAGACTGCAAATTTTAATATTACTATACTTATATAAATACATTCATATGAATGGGGACTAGAAAGACATTTAGAAAAATCAAAATTAACTTTTTAGTGTCATGAGATGGTAGTATTATTTTTTCTTACAATAGTAACATTTTCAAGTAAGGACTCACTTCTGGATTGGCAAAGTAATGGTTTTCAAAAATTTATTCTTCCATAAAAAAATAAGAATATTCACAAAAACGATTAAAACAAACATTTTCAGATTCTGAAATTTAACTAGAGTTATTCTACAAGCTGAGGAAAAGCATTTATACAGGAAAATGTTGAATCTTAGTATGAACACTGAGCTTTATGGTATTTAATATGCCCTGATCCCATTCTTTCTCCCCTGCTCTATAGTAGTGGCCCTGAAACCCAAAGACTCAAAACTATAATAATTGTGAAATTATTATACCATTACTTTGCCATTCCAGCAGCCTAGCAGACCCTAGAAGAAGCAGGACTAATTGGAGTGTCCCAAAAGCCTCAGCCCCAAAGATATCACTATTTGACTTATGTGGCAGCTTGCTAAGAAGTTGTATTCTGTGGGCATTTTTTATTTGATGCAATTCATAGATCCCTCTGCTGAACAGCACTAACCCCAGGACATTCAGGGGGCAGGGGTGGGGGTGGGGGTGCTGAGGAATAGTGATTATTGTTTAACATTGAAATTACCTGAGGTAGCACTGCCAGTCTATACTAATAAAACTGACCAAAAAACTTAAATGGACTTAAATGGACTGAGGACTTGGATGTCCTTAAGGGGTTGTTAACAAGTGTGTTGCTGGAAATTTAGAAGCCCCCATGCACATTTAGGGTTGTGTGTATGACCATGAAAGATATTCTTTTTTTTTTTTTTTAATGATTTATTTTATTGTTTGATAGAATGTGTGAGAGAAAGAGAGTGAGAAAGAGAGAGGGAGAAAGAAGAGTGGGAAGGGCCTAGAGCAGTTTCCATACTTGTACATCATTAGTTGGGACATAGTTTCACTCCACACAAGTGGATGTGGGGCCACGTGGGGCTGCGTGGGGTCAGAACCAAACTGGGGGCCTCCTCATGGGAAATGAGAACCTTTGTTGTGAGGCTCAGTGGTTATCTGTTGTGTAGCAGTTTGGCATATGAGTTTGCATAAGCCGGGGCTAGATTTGATGCCTGGACCTCATGGTTCCAATGCAAGTGCTCAACCTGCTGAGCTATCCCGGCATCCCAAGATATTCTTGTGTCAGTTAATTAAAGTATATTTTTCTTACTCAATGGACATTATGATTGCATTTTAGTAAACATTTCTAAAATACTGTCTTACCTATGAAATCTTAAATGTATCAATGAGGAGTTGTCAAATGATGAGTATTTCTGAAAACATAATCTTTTGGATATTTGGAGAAGGAATCTGTATAAGACAATAGCATTCTAATATTAAAAGAGACAAACTGATAGAAGTATCAGAAAAAGATAAGCAGAATATGATGGCTCCAGAAAAGAAATCCAAACTAAACGCTGAACAAAACAATTCTCGGGAAGCTGGGATGGCTCAGTGGGTTAAGTGCTCACTTTTGTAGCACCGGAGACCGAGGATCGAATCCCAGCCCCGGCCTGTGCGGTGTGCCCCCAGTTCAGTTCTTGCCGGGGCCTATGTGGAGGCTCCTGGCCCAGTTCCTGCCCTGCACAGCCCCGCACCCACCTGTGGAGTGAAACTATATGGAAAACTAATGCTGTCAACTATGGAGACTGCTCTGGGCCCTCCCCCTTCTCTCTGTCTCTCTCTATCAAAAAACAATAAAAATGAATCTTAAAAAAAAACCAAACAAACAATTCTCTGATCCATGCCTGGTCAAAAGGTCATGCTAATTACTCAGTAAGAAAAAAATTTTTAATTGATATCAGAAACCTAATCTACATTAGGTATATTTTGTTGTTTATAATTAAATTTGAATTAGCCATGTAGTAAATTTTGTTTAATTAAATTTTATTATTTCCATAAATTGTTTTCATCAAAACCTGAATTTAAAAAATCTTTTCTGATATTGCTATGAATATATCTGTACAGCAGATAGAATTCACCTGTAAGTGCTAGTCAGTATTTTGGAAAAAAGACTAAAAAAGAAGTAATTAGCTTTGTTAGAGAATAGAATTTTTCTAGACTATAAGTCATAAAGGTAGAGACATTTTGATATACTATTGAATCCTGAATACCTTGCTTAGAAACTGTCTGGAATATGTGGCTGGCTTATTTTTTATAGAAGTTCATGCATGTATGAATGAATAAATAATCCATCACATTGTCATTATCAGATTTAGTACATAAAAACTAAGATTATATTAGAGTTAACAACAATTAAGCATAAATATTAAAACAGGGGCTGAAATGCCATATAAAGCACATAATTATCTTATTGGTGGTAGTCAATCAGAATACAGATATAATTTGTCAATGTTGCTTTAGAAAGGATTCTGGTTATAATAAAGAATTCAAGATAATAAATCAAAGGTTCCATTTCACCTATATAGAAGGGTTATTTTCTCTAATTTACAAGGTCTCTTTTATTTTTATTCAAATAAAGATAAATTTTGCCCAGATAGTAATATATAGTGATATTTCCAAGCCTACTTAGAGAAGGCTTGAAAAAAATAAAAATATAACAGACATACATAATTAATGAAAAAATTCAATAAGAAAGGGAAAATGTAAATTTGTATAATTTTTCTTTTAATTAAATATGGGTAGATGCACTAGATGGGATAAAATTTTAAACAGTGACAGTGACAAACGTTGACAAAGTTAGAACATTACAAACTCATATATAATAAGTAGGATGCTAAATGTTATAACTACTTCAATAATAACATGGCTATTTCTTATCAAATTAACCTAGGCTTAACTTTGACCCAGAAATGAAAACACATATTCACAAAAAGTCTTATGCAAGAATGTTCATAGCACCTTTATTTATAATAACAAAAAAGTGGACACATGTCAGGTTCATCATTAGGAGGATGATAGACTACTCCACATGCATTAAATAAAATATTATTCAATGAATGACTAATACACAATATAAATGAATCTCAAACATTCCTATGCTAAGTATTATTTAAAAAATCTTACACAAAGGGCACATAATTAATTAAATTTATATAAAGAACATACGAGTGATTCCACTTATGTGATGTTCTAGAGCAGGAAAAGCTAAACTTCTGTGGAAAAATACCAAAATTTGTTTTAACTCTAGAAAGAGGGGGTAAGGAATAATTAGAAAGAGATGTAAGAACTTTTGGAGAATTTCAGTGATATTACACCTAAGATTGTATATTTTATTGAATGTAAATTTCACCATAAAAAGAAACTGTAAACAAATATCTGTGTAAAAATTAATAAAGAGAAACCTCATTTAATATGATGTCAGGAGGCTAAAATAGAGAACTCCGATGCACGTGTCACTCAACTCAGATACTGAACTCCCAACAAGAAGCTACATAACTTACATCTCACAAAATGTCATGCAACTTACTTTACTATCTAAGCAAGAGGAAGAAAAGACTCCTTCTTGCCCAATAACCCCTCAGCCAATAAAAGGACTTTTAATTGGCCTTACTCAGCCAATAAAAAGTCACTATACTTCAAAGTTTCACTTTCCTCTAATAATACACTCTTCATTTACAGCAGCTCCTCCCATGTTCATAGACGATCCTTTCTCTCCCTTGTATCTCTAAATTTGTGAGTGTTCCCATTAGACTGCATGTCCAATATTGCAATTCTTTGTTTTTCATGAATAAATCTATTATGCTGGAGATGTATCTGGCTGTCTATTTGTTTAAGGTCAGCAATTAAATTCTAACTAATAATAGGCATAGATATATACTAAAAAGTAAATGTAATTAAAAATATTTATTATAGACTCTGGTTGTTAAGCATTTGGATGCTCAATGCACAATTCTTTCAATTTTTCTTTTGAGGATTTTCACATTCAAAAAATGTAAAGTAAAAACTTTCATCTAATAATTGATAGAAGTTAAAATGAGAACAAGAAATGCAAATGTATAGATATAATAAACTTAGTGGTAAAATTAAACTCAGAATATATATGTGTGACTTTCCTTCTTTTCGCTCTTTTCAAAAATTATACTAAAAATGAGCATGAATATTTAACGAAAATTAAGAGAGTCTTCAGTGGTAACATAACTGATTTTTAAAATACTGAATTCATTTTAAACTCGAATTTAAACATGAAGTTTATTATGGCAATAATAAAAAAATACATAGGAAGCAGTGTAAAAGCAAAATTCCCAGACAGGTAGTAAATTCGGCTAAATTGTAGACCTTTTATATTTTTTAAATTGAAATACATTTGATATACAATATTGTGTAAATTTAAAGGATACAACATGAGGATTTGATACGTTTATATACAGTCAAATAAAGCACAACAATGTTTCCGTCAATGATAAACCACGTATATTACCATGATCATAAAATAATAATGGAGTGAAAAAATTTCTATCATCAATAATGTTATAGATATTTTAAAGTCATAGCACAATTCATTACTCATGTGTTTGTGGTGATGCTGGTGTAAACAAACCTACAGTCATATAAAGTGTAGCATATACAGTTAGGTATAATATATAAAACTTGATAATGACAATAAATAACTGTTACTGGATTATATATTAACTATACTATACCTTTTAATTGTTATTTTAATATTTTTATTTATTTACTTATTTTTTGACAGAGACAGAGAGAGATACAGAGACAGAGAGAGATACAGAGACAGAGACAGAGAGAGAACTGAACTGGGGGAGCTCCCAGTTCAGCATATGGTTCCGCACGGGCCGGGGCCAGGATTCGATCCCTGGTCCCCCGCGCTGCAAAGTGAGCGCTTAACCCACTGAGCCATCCCGGCTTCCCCTAATTGTTATTTTAGAGTGTACTCTTTCTACTTACATAAAAAAGAGTTTGCTGTAAAACAGTATGCTGTGTTATACTGGCAGTAGCCTCACATGGCTTGTGCTTATCACATCTCTTGATTGCATCATTTTTCTCTGTTGATTTAACCTCCTGTCATTTTGTAAATTTAGTGTAGCCTAAGAGTGCAGTGTTTATAAAGTCTACAGTAGTATTCAGTAATGTCCCAGGCCTTCATGTTTACTCACCACTCGCTCACTGACTCACCCAGAGCAACTTCCAGTCCAGCAAGCTCCATTCATGGTAAGTGCCCTGTACAAGTGTAGCATTTTTTAATCTTTTACATCATATTTTTACTGTACTTTTTCTGTTTAGATATGTTTAGATACATAAACACCACCATGTTACAATTTCCTACAGTACAGTAACATTCTGTATCAGCTTATACCTCACCAGCAATAGGCTTATAGCCCAAGTATGTAGTAGGCTGTACCATCAGCATGTTGTGAGTGCACTCTACGATGTTCACACAGGACAAATTATCTAATGACACATTTCTCAGAAAGTATTCCTGTTGTTAAGCAGTGTATGAATTTACTGTAGCATAATTG
Source organism: Craseonycteris thonglongyai (assembly GCA_004027555.1). Taxonomy (NCBI): domain Eukaryota; kingdom Metazoa; phylum Chordata; class Mammalia; order Chiroptera; family Craseonycteridae; genus Craseonycteris; species Craseonycteris thonglongyai. Next base: position 14,759 of record PVKE010032036.1, read on the forward strand.
CCGTTGTAAAAATAGTTAGCACTTTTATTGTCACAAATTATCGTGTGTGTGTGGTGGGAATAATTAAAATCTAGTCTCTTTGCAAGTTTGATGATTATAATATGATATTGTGTAGCTCTTCCCAGTAGTGGTTTAGCTTTCTTCCACTTGCCTTTCTTTCTTCCCAAGCTGTGCCTCTCTGCCCTGAGAATTTAACCCTGGGTTTCTCAAGTAGATTTTAAAAACTCCCCATCAGTGTCACACTTTCCACCCTCAGTCTCTTCCTCCATTCAAGTGTTGCTTCAAGTAAAACTTTTGCAGATTTTCAGACAGATTTTTATGAACAGCTTTTCTTTTATTAAATCCCGCATCTAACTTGTCAAATAAAAAACAAATCTGGACTAAGTAAGAAGAGACTATTTGAAAGTATTATTTTCAGACTTGAAGGTAGAGGGGAAAGGAAGGGGCTATTGCAAGATCTCTAGTCAGAAGATCTGCAGGCTTCTCAAGGGTTAGACAAAAACAATCTTTGTTCTACAAAGAAAAAGAAACAGGCTATAAAAAAAACACAGGAGGAAAAAGGGGTGAAGGGGTAGCTTGATTAGATAATAGATCAAAGAATGTTTTACCCTTAGGCCAATATATATTCAAGAGAGGTTATATGTTGGCTCAGTCTGAGGGTGTGTCAAAGTTCAGGGCCTGTAAGGAAAGAAGCTTAAACAATGTTTAATAAAAATCAGTTTGTTCCCATTCATCAGTTGGAGTGAGCAGTTCAGCTAATTATTTCTGAGGCAAGAAAAAAAAAATAGGGGTTTTGAGGATCTGCTTCATCTAAAACATATGAGGAGGCTCAATTTTGCAGTATTCTATCTCCTAGACAAAAAGGATAGGAATTTTTTTTACCTGGCACTATTTTGCAGAGTCTCAGGGCTTGGGTAAAAGTTCAACATCGTCACACTTTATAACTATACACTCATTGTTATGAATATCTCGCTTATGTGTATATCGCTCATTATATTTGATAGGAATCCACGAGCAGAAAACCACAGAAGGTCCCCAACCATAGGAGGCAGAACAAACCATCCCCACCCACAGAAAATCTCCAACCACAAGATTTCCCATAGCCTAAAAAAAATGGACAAAATTTCCCCCCTCCTCCTCCCCAGCCTACAAAATGCTCTCCCAACTCCCCAGAGATCGCTAATGCCACTTTTGGAGTCAGCCCTCAGGTCTCTTTAATAAACTTGCTTGTCTGATCTCTCGGTGTGTTCCTCCTTTGTCAAGACTTTCAATATTGTGTTGTAGGAAAACAAGGATTAACATTATCTTTGTTGCACATTATCGTGACCTCAGATCCAGGCATTCTGAGTGCTTATAGTCATAGTATGTAAAGGAAAGATGTAACAAATGGATTCAGAATAGTTAATAAAAACTTGACATCTGTCTTCAAATCTATTAACTGAAGTAAGATAGATAGCTCTCTTCCTATACTGAAATATTTTAGTTTTATAAAACAAGGTACTTACATAAATACTAGTATAAAGATGGAACTGATTTGACATAGCTTTCAGCAATTGAGGGCAAGATGACATTTTTGGGGTATTTTATCTTGTGCACTTGAATTTTTTTTCAAAAATAGAGATTTTAATTTTTGAGAAGTATAACATCATAATTTAATTGCCTTTCTCCTCCATCTTTCTGGTAATAAACAGAATTACCATTATTATCAGTTTTATCATTATATCACCACAATGTCTGTTGACTCTCATAACACCTTTTCTTCACTTAAAATCTCATCTCAGTTCCATCCATTCTTTTAAGAAATCAACTAATACAAAGATATGCACTGTTTCTGATATTTTGCCTGAAGAACTCTAGAGCTCAATGCATAAGCAATAAAAATTTGCTCTTACTTCCCCCTAATTAGCTGCCACTTTTGAAATTGCCCGTGTGATGTTTTCTTATTAAAAGGGTAAGTCATTAAAACTCAGGTTGTTTATTTAATAACAGGTTACTTTATTCAAGAGGGCTTTTCTATACTTTATTATTTTAATGAAACTGGAAGAAACTTGACCTCCTCTAAGATGAAGCATTTAAGGAAACTCATGTAAATAACTACTTCTTCTAAAACATGTGTCTCATGGGGGTAGGGCCAGATGGGGAATTCTCTATTAATAATATAGGGTCTAAATTAGAAGAAAAATGGGAATCTCATACTCCTATCTCATTTAGACCAACTGAGGATTTCAGCAAAAAAATAATTCCCAAAGTCCAAGATATGTCTGCTATTATAGGTACTTGAGAGAAAACTTAATGGTAACTTGAGAGTTGAAAAAACCAAGGTCATTTCTTCCCCTTCCCAGGGAATTTAATATCCTCCCTCCCTCCTATTCTTATACAGAAGAAACTTAAGTCAGGGTAACTAAAAAGACTTTTTAAAACACAGGAGGGAAGATGAAACTCTAATTTTAGTGGGAGAGTGAAGTAGCACTTGGAAAATGGTTATGATTTAAGGGATAGAACCTGTGAGGACCTGGTATGTCTTTGAGAAAGGTGAGGCTCTCCACTTGTGAGACCCTCAAAAGCTTAGAGCAGTGCTTCTCAGTTTAATGTGCATATAAATCACCTAGAGATGTAGTTAAAATGCAGATTCTTATCCAAAAGTTTTTGAGTAGAGCCTGAGATTTTGTATTTCTAACAAGCTTCTAAGTGATGCTCATGCTATCTGTCCTTGTTCCATCCACATTTACAGTAGCAAAAAACACCTTGAAGACAATGCTGTTCAGCAGTAACAAGGAAATGTTAACAGGAGGTATAAGATGTATCCCCTAATCATCAACCAAATGACTAGGCTCCATCTAAATTTATTTTTAAAAGGCTTTTAAAAAGATCTTTGCATATTTTCTTCAGTGTGACCAAGATTTCTATTACTAGCACACATCAAGCAGACAAGTTCAAGGGTTTCTTTCATATGTATTATATATTAAAGTTTAATTTTCTTTTATCCTTCAACTTTCAAAGTGGCTTTTATATAAATATGTGCTCTTAGGTACAAATTTAAATTTGGTAGGAAAACAAGTCCCTGTTTATTAAGTCAAGACTTTTTCAAATCTTTTGAGTTAGCATTGTCAGTCTTTTTGGTGTCTGCTTGCTAAGCCCCATAGAGGCCTGAAGCTAAAGTTGTGAATAAGTACTTAACACTGGATGTTGAAGGAGTAAAAGACATCTTGTTCCCCTTAAGAAAAATATAAATTTATTCCTAATGGAAATCATGACTTTAAATCTCAAATACCTTAATAAATTTATAAAACATCTCTAGCTTGTCAATATTTGAACCAGTTTAGGAAGTATTTCTCATGATGACCAATCAATCTATTTATCAGAAATATATTTAATTTTTCCATGAAATTTTTTTTAAAGATTTATTTTTATTGTTTTTGACAGAGAGAAATAGAGACAGAGAAGAGAGAAGGGGGAGTACTCAGAGCAATCTCCATAGTTGTACATCATTAGTTTTCCACATAGTTTTCATTTCACTGGTGAGCGTGGGGCTGTGCAGGGCAAGAACCAGGCTAGTTGCTCAGGGCTACCATATTTTCCGGTGTATAAGACAACTGGGCGTATAAGACGACCCCCTAATTTTACAGTTAAAACATAGGTTTAGGCCTATATTCGCTGTATAAGACTACCCCCCACTTCTGAGGCAACACCAGTTATTTTTTTAATTAAATTTTTAATGAATGACATTTTTCGCACATACCGTAATATACTGTACATTGATAGGATAAATGGAAGGTCTCTTCACAAATGGCAATGCCATGAACTTGACCGAGAAACAAGAAATCCAAAAGAGAACATTAACAATGATGGCATCATCTGGAAAGAAAATTACATGAAGAACTTGCAGAAAACGCTTGTTTGTGACTGACTGGGATGATAAGAGGTTTTTCTAGGCAGAGGAGCATTGTGA
>PVKE010032037.1:0-18713 GCA_004027555.1 Craseonycteris thonglongyai
AATTTTTCTTTTATAGAAACTAAAAGTTCATGGCTATTATCCTAGTTGAATAAGGATTAACTCTGTAGAATCCCACTGAGAATAGTAAAGACCTTATTTCTGAAATACTCCAATTGATTGAAATAAAATTAATTTGAATTTATTGAACTTCAGTAATAAAACTTTTATGATCATTTATCATTTAAACTAAATAGACCAAACTCTTGAAAAAGATGAGAATTAACCAAGGGACCAGAAATAGACAATGTGAGGTTGATTCTGATGATCTCATTTATTCTAGTACCTTATAGTGAGTGGACTTTCTTGAGAGAAGAATGTTTCTTTAAGTAAGGGTACTATTTTGTCCAATGAGCAGTGGGAGGTTGTACTAGACTGATGGAAACATTGGGTTCTCCATAAATGTGGGACTAGGAAAAGAGAGTAAAGGGATTTATTTAGTACTATCGGAGAACTGAATAGAGGGTTATACTTTTGGATGGATGGCAAGAATTTAGTAACTGTTTCAGTTCAGATAAAATGTTTTAAGTATTATAAATCTGAAAATAGTGGGTGAAAAATAAGTAACACTGTTAGATACATATGCCAACATTAATGTGCTATGTGCGATTGAAATTGGGAGAGTATTTGGCACAGTATCCCTAGTTTGACAGCATGCTTTTTTACCTTTTTAAATCCCGCCTATAAGCAGAGAGGAAAGTGGGAAAGAATGGGGGTGCTACTTAAATATATCAGATACATTTAGAGTTTTTAAAGATAAAGTTGTCAGCATAAAAGATGTTTGATATATTCACCTGGAGGAGAAGTCCCACAGGACAAAGTACACTGAATGCCATAAAACTCTTGATGACACTTTAGTAATAAGATGATAAGTGTTTTAATAATGTCAGCCCTTAATTCAGACTGTGAATTAGGGTCATATGAACCTAAAGTGTGTTTAAACTTTTTTTTAGTTGAATAAAGTTCCTAAACCCTTGCTTACCAATTTCTTCTTCCTCCAAATAAAAAGGTTGTATGCGGTTGGTTACCTGGGGGTAAAGAGTGAGTTGGTGAGAAAGGAGGGAGGGGGAGCTAAACATATCCATGATGGAAAGAAAGTTGACTCTGGGTGGTGAACACTTAATGTAACACATAGACAAAGTACTATAGAATTGTACACCTGGAACCTATGTAATTTTTATTAAACCAATGTCACCCCAATAAATTTAACAGTAAAAAATATATATATATAAAAGGGGAAAAAAAGGTCATATGCTTTGAAACTCAACAGGATCTATAGACTTGATTGATTGATTTTTTTTTTTTTTATTGTTTTTGACAGAGAGAGAAAGGAGAGGGCCTAGAGCAGTCTCAATAGTTGTCCGTCATTAGTTTTCGACATAGTTTCATTCCACACAGGTGGGTGCCAGGCTGCACAGGTCAGAAACCAGGCCGGGCGCCTCCTGCATGAGAGGCCCGTGCCTGCGAGCTGGGGGTAGAACTGGGGGGCCTCCCACATGGGAAAATTGCCCTGGAGGAACCGAATTGGGGCCCTTCACATGGGAAGCACACCCCATTTCAGCATATGAGTCCACATGGGCTTGGGCTTGGAATTGATCTTTGAACCCCAGGGCTGCAAGGTGAGCGAGCGCTCAGCTTGCTGAGCCATCCGGCTTCCCCTAGGATTAATTTAAGTGAAAATATTTATTTCAACCTAATACTATAATATTCTTAAACTTTATTGAGAAACCATAAATGATAATTTACCAAACAACTTTCTTTTACAGTTGAGAATCTGGAATCCATAATTGGAGGATTATGTAATTTTGCCCCTATTGTCCTGTAAATATAATTTTTCAGGGTCAAAATTACCCTGTAGGTAATTAGATGATTATTTGGAAAACTATTATGCCCACTAAAATTCATGTTGTGCCGATGATATTGGAAATAGCTGAAACTAGTTATAGTAAACAAGGTTTAAATTACCAAAATATTATGAAATAATATTAACTACCATATTATATAATTAAATATTCCTTCACTACTAGTGGAATGAGATCATAAAATTGCTTAGCTATTTCTAGAAATTTTTTTTTGGGGGGGGATGATTAATTTCTGTTGCTACAGGTATCAGTGTAACTTTAAAGAATTGGTGATATATAAAAAATATGAGAGGCAATCTATACTTATATATAGATTTCCCTGAGTAAATATGCTATAAGTGAAGGTAAATTACTACTAGGTGAGGTGGCACAAGGACCAGGTCCCCTGTTCCTTAGATGAAGAGCTCCTGTTTTCAGGAATTATCTGAATTTATGGATACACAAATGTCATTTGGGTGTGTTGTTCACTGGTTCATCACAACATGAGAAAACTAGGGACGTACAATGAATTATTTTTAGTAAGTGTGAATTTATTTAATTTACAGTGTAGTCATGTGTTCCTGGACTATGTACTTCCAACTTGGTTCATGCTAAAATTCATTCTTTCTTTTATAAAAATATGGTAATCGTAAAATTATCTGGCCAAAATAAAATTTGTTAACCCTATTTTAGACATCCAGATTTTTGATGAATTTTTACCATTTTTTCCAAAAGTCTGAAAGTCACTAGTCTTTAATTGATATTGAACTAAATTTGAAAGCTTAGAACATTAAAAATAATTTAATATATAATGATATCAACACATTTCTGTCTAGATCATTAAAACTGAAAGTAAAAAAGAATATTTAGTTTGGTTGTATATATAAAATAAGTTAATAATTTGGATTTTATGATTTATTAATACTTTTACAGATAAGATACTGCTAAGGATTTTAAGTATACATGGTGTAGGAAAAATCGATATTCATAAAGGGGAAGTATATTTTATTGACCTGCATTTCCTATATCAGTGTTATTTTTAGTATCCTTTTTGAGAAACTATTTGGAAACAGAAAAAATTAGATTTTAACTAGATCCCAAGTAAAAACCACAAAGGTTCCCTTGGTTTTAGGATAACAGATATGTATAAATGATCCCCATTTTTGTTTCTCAGTAATTTTGAAGTTAATTTTTTATATTAAATATAAAGAAATGTTAATGTAAAATCTTAAAATATTCTTACTGTTTCCTACTCTGTATGTAAGTGCCAAAAAAAAAAAAGAACAAGAGAGAAAAGTGAAAATGAAAAATAACCCGCAAGGTTAAAGTCTAACTCCCATGACCTTTTAAAACAGACATGGGGAGAAGTATGTCAGATGAGCAGTTACTGATGGAGAGCCTCTTTAAACCTTCACAGTCGTTTACCTTATGTCCTCTTTCTTCCCCAGTGAAAAAAAGAAAGAAAAGGAGCGTGAAGAATTGTGGAAGAAACTAGAGGACCTGGAGTTGAAGAGAGGTCTTCGACGTGATGGGATAATTCCAACTTAACAAAAATAATGACAACAATATTACTAACCTGTGGAATCACACATTTATGTAGTAGAAGATGGAGCAACAGTTTTCTGTATTGTGCAACTTTACAGTAGATTTCACATTTGTTTCATTATTACAACAGCACTGTATATACCTGTCTCTAAGTAAAGGAAAAAAAAAAAAAGGACTTCAATCCAAAGTTCGGACGGTAGATGGACTTCTCAGAACCTTGCAAACATAATCGTTGTTCTAACCCTCTTTTAAAAAAAAAGAGCCATCTTCAAAGATCTGTTGATGAAATTGCTGTTAAAATTCCATTAATTGGGAGTTCCTTATTTATCATTAGCAGAGAATATGAAACAATTTTCAAATGTGAAACAATCTTAAATTTAGCTGATCTTTCTGCTAAGCTGTTAAATGTATTTATAGTAAAGGAATTAAAAAAAAAAAAAAGACTGTCATCTCCATATAAGTTTGTATAACCTTCTCTGGATAACTTGACTGTAATTTGACACCGTTTTCCTTTTGCACATCTTCATGAGTTGAATGTCCACATGGAATGGGGCCATGAATTATAAAGGCCCCTGATAAAAGTTTTGTTTACTGGAGTGAGCATCTTTCCAGTAACCAGGTAGTCCTGGTATTCCTTTAGTTTTAAAATTGGGAGTAAAAGAGAAGAGGTGATAAACATGGTAGGGAAGGGAATTTTGGATTCATGCATGAGTTTTTGGTGAATCCAAAGCAGTGTTTTGAATCCTTTGAAAACAGGCACTGAACATCATAGGCTTCAGTGCCTGCCTAGTGTTAGTTGTGTACATCATTGACCACACATACTGGAGATGTTTTACAAATGTTAGAAAACATCCTTTTGGACCATTTTGAAATCAGAAAGACAAACGCTAAACAGTACAACTATGAAATTGATCGCCAGGATTGCGAATCTAATTGGGAATAGAGTTGAGCAAACAGCGTGGACTGTTTGGAGTTGTTGCCTTACTTTTTAATATGTATTTATAAAGTATTCCAGCAAAAGAGGATGTAGCCTCTGGGGAAAAAAACAAACATGTTACAGTGTTTTTTTGTAGATTCTCGTTCTATATCTCATCACAGCGCCAGCCCTGTTTTTAGCCGGAAGGATTCAGGATAAACATTATTATGCATTCTGAATTGGATGCATATTCCTAACTACTGTATTTGTTACCAAAAGTGGTTCTACAAATGCTACTGAAAAAAATCTGGAAATTCCTAATGTCCTGAGTATTAATAATAAAGTTTAAAAATGCTTTTATATCAAAGGTGCATTGTGACCAAATTGTTTAAGAAAAAACAAAATCTAGGGCTGTATTATAGTATATCTTATTGGCTCTGCTTTGTATTTAAAAGAGGAGGAATCTTACATTTGGGGGAGATAAAAAAATGGATAAAAGTTGTGTACAGTTATGTACTTACCTAATGTGGTTGCATTATTATGTGCTGAAAGCTATGTGTTTGGGAGTTTATTTCCAGGATATTTTTGTTTGTTATAGACATGGCAGCAGTGAGTTGATAATCCTAAACCATCACTTACAGCAGTATTCATGCTATAGAGCCGACTGTTCATGTGTTGAATTGTGATAATACAAGAACATATGAACTTTTGTTGCTCTTACTGGAAATATAATATCAATATGGGCTTTTATATTTTCTTCCTTCCATTTAAATATAAAGTAGAAATATGCAGTTGTATTGTTTCCAAGGAAAAGTGGGTAGGTGGAACCGCTTATCTTTCTCCCCTATTAAATGTTTCAGGATTATCAGGTCACAGTTTGTGCATAAAAGTCTGCTAATTATGGTCATTGTCATCTCAATAACTTTGTAAAACAGAAACAAAACTTGGCATTGTTAATTCTGAAAAAGAAAGCAGTAAAAGTGTCATGCAACATCAACACAACATGGTTTAATGGAATTTATAGATTTTTAAAAAACATTCATGGGGGTTCAATGTAAAATTGGCAGAGGCTGCCAAAGATGAAACAACATTCTTTAAAAGTGCTGGAGCAAAGGTGCAAGTTCAAATACTAAAGATAAAAAATAAATTTGTAACAAATCTCCGATTTTAGCCCATTAGTTTTGAGTCTGCATTACATTTAGTTTTTATATAAAAATTTGTTTGCCATTAATCCACCTTTTCAGATAGAGGACATTAGAAATTACAGGAATGAAATGCTGCCATGTGAAATGAGAAAGACCAGGCTCTTTTTTTACACCTTACCCTGTCCTCGGAGTAAAGGTGAGCACTACACAGATATGCTTGATGTCTATTTTGTATGTTAATCATTCCAAACTGAGAAGAATAAAGCCAAGTTTTAGACGTATTTAAAGAATCAATTATAGATACATGTCTAAAATTCATAAGGCAACTTCTGAGAAAAAAGTCTTTTTTTTTTTTAATTGAAAGTGACAATGTGACATTTGTCATGTTGTGTCCGGTGACGCAGAGTAACTGAGGTAATCTGACTGTTGCACTATGTGACATATTTAAGGACGTACTTGCTGCATTTGCAGCAGCCCTCTGTCCTTTCTCACATTTTTGCTGTTGCTGCAACTTGACTTCTTGTGACAAATGCATCTTTGTGTTATATTTTGTTTGCTTCATAGTTTCCAGAACTATATATAAATCTATTTTTTAAATAGCAAATATTGTAGTTGGTGAGTGATGATCACTCCAAACTTATCCCTACCATATTGGTTTCAGGGGTAGGATTAAGAGTGTCTTTGGAAGAAAAAAGAAAAAACCCTGTGGTTTAGAGTGATGCTGAGGCCTTAGGCTGTGGGCCTAGAGAAACCATGTGAGTGAATCGACCCATCTCATCCTTTGAATCAAGCATGCATTCCTTTTCTCATTGTGCAAGTCTACCCATTTGTTTTCCTTTGGTGTTTAGTTTTTGTCCTTTTAAGTTTTATTATATTTTGCTCTCCCTAACATCTGACTGTTTTTTATAAAATAAAATAAAAAATAAAAATAAGACATAATACCCTTGATGCCGCTGGATACTCACAAGCAGGGTTATGCTCCTTCATCTTGGGCTTGCTTGCCTAAATGGAAGGGTTTAATTTATTTTGTACCTCCTATGCGTGGGACAGTCCAGGGTGCAGAGCCAGGAATTGCTTCTAATTGCACCTGCTATACTTAAATGTGTAGCCCTAGGCTCAAATGACACTTATGGAAAGAAAAAGTATATTTAGAGCTTTAAAAGCTTTTTTATTTTTTTGTGGGGATGGATGGGGTGGGTGGGAAAGGGAAGATGAATGGTTGTTACTGGCATTTTTAAGTGTTCAGAGTTCTCCCACACCCCTTCCACCCCTGTTTTGCTTTTCCACTTTAATTGGATGCACCTGACCTGGCCCAGGAAATGGAAAGATTCTCTCTTTTGATGCTATTCAAAGTGACAGTCACCTACAGCAAAAAGTGGCACCAGACATGATGGGTGATGTTTTCTTTGCACATCAATATTTTTATTTTTATATTCTGGCTCAGCTGTTTCTCTGACTGGAATTAAGGAATGAAGCCACAAAGCATTTTTGTAGTAGGTATATTGGCAATGCATTTTATATTTATTGGTACCCAATTTTGAAAATCCAAAAGAATTGTGCATCTTGAGAGAAAGTTGAGCAAAATTTGATCTAGTGGAATGTTCATTTGTGCTGCTTCTTGTGCACGATAGCAGTGGTAGTATCTCTTGGAAATAAACATCCCATATTATGATGTCTATGAATATAGGTTTTCTTTTCTTCCCTTCTTTCCTCCCCTTCCTCCCCTTTCTTTACTTTTTTAGAAATCACTTATTGTAAATAAGTTGTAATCCAAACCTCATGTATCAGTGGGGAACTTTCAAATATAAATATTACCAATACATGTTTCTGGTTGTTGTCTGATTTTTGATTGAAGTATATGAGAATGACGTCCATTGCTTTTGGTTTGCTGATTTTACTTTAGCTTCAGAAATTTTTTGGTATTTTAGTATTTCATTGTTTTAGCAGGAGAGGGCAGCAAAAGTTTATTTTCCCTATTAGAAATGCTGTGGTTCATGATTGGTTTTAAATGTGTTAAGTGTGTGTGTGTGTGTGTGTGTGTGTGTGTGTGTGTGTGTGTTATAGCAGCATCTGTTGGTAGAGGTAAAAATGAAACATTTTTGATACGAAATGTTGCATATGAAAATTATAGACTGGTTCAACCAGACAGCATAGACTTCTTACATCAAAGTTAAACTGCCACAAAACAATCTTCCAGGTCTGGTTAAAATCTTCCTTTTCAGACACAACAAAATGCAAGCTGAGTCTTAAACAATTGGAATTTAAATTCTTTCTTTGAAAATGATTTGCTTCAGAGTGGTAAACAAAAATGAAGGTGCTCCCAAAGAGAAATGTAACCTTCCCCTTTCACAGCTGTGTGAGAGGTTCTGTACTGTGGGTACATCCTAATAAAGAAGCAGTGAAGAGTTTTCAGGCGCCTGGCTGTGTTTATTTGTGACCTCTGTGGCCTTTTTGAACCATACAAGTAATCAAATTGATTAACTTGACCGTGAGACAGTGGGATTGGTCTGTATAGGCCAGGGGTGGCGAACCTTTTGCCAATTGAGTGCCAAAGTTTATGAAATAAGAGTATACTCGCTCGACTCGCGTGCCAACCCATCGAGTGAGATAGAGGTATCGATTATTTTTATGTCTATAAGAGTATAAACAATAATTTTTTAAATGGTATTCACAGCTCCGCGTGCCAAAATAATTGCTCCGCGTGCCACTTTGGGCACGCATGCCATAGGTTCGCCACCCCCGGTATAGGCTTTTATCTTGAGAAAATTATTTACAATTAGGGGTATGTAATGTTGAGTGGACTAGATCTGTAGGTTTTTTTTTGTTGTTGTTCACAAACATACAATTTGGGTAGGACTTGGCAAGATCATCTTATCTCGTCTCCTCCAGCGTCAACTTGGGTTTATCTAGGGGGCCGGAGAATTCACTTCACAACGTAGCTCGTTCACTCACTTTACATGGCTGGCCGTTGGCTCGGGGTTCAGCCAGAGGCCTCAGTTTATGACATGGGCCTTCTGGATCTTTCTTAGGTGTCCTTAGAGGTTGACAACTTGTGTTTTCAGAATGATTGTTCTAAGACAGGAAGTATAAATGTCTAATTATTTGAGGCCTAGGCCCAGAAACTCATGGCATCACTTCTGTCCTATTTTATTGGTTAAGTAGTCCCAGGGTCTGTTCAGATTCAAGTGGAGGGGACACAGACCTCACTGATGTGATGAGAGGAGTGTCATTTTTAATCAACAATGGGATTCTTCCTTTGAAAATGCATTTGATTAGAAGGCTAATTAAGTCACATCAGACTTGGAACAGTGTAGAGTTAGTTAATGTTTCATGTTAAACTCTGAGGAAAAAAATCCTTGTAAATTCAGCAATTTTGTATTTCAAAGCATAACCATTAGGAACATCTGAAGATTGCCCTCTTGGTAAGTTACTGGGAGAAGAAACTTGTAACAAAGAATTTTAAGGCTCAAAGAAATTTTTGAGTTTATTTCACTGGAATATGCAATCCTTTGTATAACATTGCTTTCTTCCTATAAATAAATATTTATGATAACAGAGGCAAAGTACAGTCTAATTTCTATTTCTCAGATTTTTATATAAGTGTGTCCTGGTGGTTTCTAATAGGTCAAGTTCACAGATTTTTAATTTTTTCTAGCTATCGGATAGCAAGGGAAATTAAAATTGGACTCTTTAAATGATGTATGTTCATTGTATAATTCTTGAAAAGGCAGATTTAGGAAAACAAGTTGGATGGCTACATGTTGCTCACCATACCTAAAGCCCACAAGATGGGTGCATTCATTGATTGATTGGACCAGTGCTTATTGATTGGCTCTGTCCATATAGTCTTGCCCATTCTCTGATGTTCAGATTTTTCTGTCACTTTAATCTTTCATTTAATTCATCTGTTTTCAAATCATAGTCTGAATTAATCATACGATTTGGAGTTAAAGTTTGCGGCTACCAGGTGATGTGAGGCCTAGACCCAGGATGTACATCAGGCATGGCCCGCTTCGTCCTCACTAAAGCTTTTCAGGTAAGATGTCTCTGGCCAGAGTCGCCCATGGTGAAGGTCGTGGACTTGGAAATCAGAGACCCTTTGGATCATTTGGGTTCAGAAGTGAAAGCAGGGTCCCAGATATTTGTGCACTCATGTCATTACAATTTAGTGACATTTAATACACAACATTGCAAAACCATAATTTCTATCTAGTTCCAAATATTTTCATCATTCCAAAAGGAAATCCCATACTCTTTAATGAGTCCTTCCCCCATTCCTTCCTCATTAACCCCTGGCAACCACTAATCAGCTTTCTGTCTTTTTGAATTGACCTATTCTGGATATTTTATGTAAATGGAGTTGTATACTACATAATCTTTTGTGTCTGGTTTCTTTCACTTAACTTTATGTTTTTGAAGTTCATTCACGTGGTAACATGTATCAGTACTTCATTCCTTTTTATGGCTGAGTAATATTTCGTTGCATGGATCTACCACATTTTGTTTATCCATTCAGCGGTTGATGGGCATTTAGGTTGTTTCCACCTTAACAGATACTGTGAATGGTGCTGCTATGAACATTCATTACAAGTTATTGTTTAAATACTTGTTTTCAGTTCTTTGGTATGTAGGTATGAGTAGAATTGCTGGGCATATGGTAATGCTATGTTTAGATTTTTAAGGTACTGTCAAACTGTTCCACAGCAGCTGCACTAGTTTACATTTTGCCTGCAATGTATGAAGGTTTCAATTTCTTCACATCCTTGCTAACACTTGTTACTTTCTGTTAATTCTTTTTTTAAAATTATAGTTATCCTAGTGGGTGTGCTATTCATTTTTTTCTTAATATCTTGTTTTCAATGTTCTTAAATTGGATAACCTTTATTGATGTATCTTCAAGTTCATTGGCTCTTTGTCATCTCAATTACAATAAATATTTTTCTTTTAGATACTGGAGTTTTTGGCTTTTAGAATTTCTACTTGGTTCATTTTTGTAGTTTCGTCTCTGTTGAGATTTTTTAATTGTTATATTCATCATATGTTTATAATAGTTGTCATAAAATTTTTACTTGCAAATTAGAACCTCTGGGTCATTTAAGAATCTCTTTTTTTAACAGGTAATTTTCTTGAGAATTTGTCACATTTTCTCTGTTCTTCATACGCTGAGTAAATTTGGATTTTTGTTCTGGTTACTTTGACTATTTTGTTACGGGAACTCTAGATGACATAATATATATTATTCCTCTAAAGAGCAATATTTTGTTCTACAAAAACTAACTTGGAGAGACTCAAACTGTAAACTTCTTTCTTGTGCAGTTAGGTGCTCAAATCTCAATTCAGTTCTTTTATCATTCCTTGGAGTTTATTCCGTGCATTTTGAGGGTTGGGCATTAACTATAAATTTGGGTTGAAACTACGCAGTTTTGACTCCTTAGTGGCAGTCTCCTGTCTGGGATGCCCCCTGATTTCCCAGGGGCCAGAACGATAGTTTCTCTAGTTGCGTTCTCCTGCCTCACATAGTGTTGACTCTCAGCCTAAAACCCCATTAATGTCCTATTTCCTTCCAGCATCCAACCCAGGACTTAGTATATTTGTTGTTGTGACTTCTTAGTCTCTTCCAGTCTATGACAGCCCCTTAGGGTTTGTTTCCTTCTCTTTCATGGGCTGATACTTTTGAACAATACTGGCCAGTTAATTTTTTGAATGTCCCTCATTTTGTGTTCCTCATGATTGGATTGAAGTTCTGTGTTATTTGGAAGAATGCTTCAGAGAGGAAGATCCTTTCTCATTGCATGATATCACGGGTACATGACCTCACTGTATATTAGTAGGCTGCAGAGATATTTACATAGTCATATTAACAAAATCCCCGATTATTGATTTCATTAAAAATAGTGATATAACTATATTAGGAGGAGGGGAGAAGGGAGGCATAGGTTGTGCAAAATTAAACTAAATTCTTAATAGATAATGTCTGTAGAGTTGCTAAATCAAGGAATAGCAGTATAAGCAATTGGAAATGTGGAAACAATGACTGATAGCTAAAGGAGTTAAAATTAGCTAAAAGTAGTGAAAAGGAAAGAGAAGAGAGTGATTATGCAAAGGAAGCCTATGTTTTACCCAAGTCTCAGTGCCTGAGGAAGAAATAGGTCAAATAATGTGCATTCTTTTTTCAAAAGCTCAGTGCAACAGACTTTAGAGGACCTCAGCGCAGATTGAGACCTGCCTATTGGTATAAAAGGCTTTCTATGAGGTCGGAGTGAACCATATGTAAGGATAAAGCGGATCCAGGTCAAGTGTTAGGAAGTAACATGATGAGCTGATAGCCCCCCAAATATACCACGGTTTTCTTGAGCTTTTGAGAATGTAGGGGTCAGAAATTGACCTGTGCCACTGTTTACTGTCTCCCAGATTAGAAAGAAACCTGGCACACATTGCCTTCTAGTTTGCTTGAATGAGGGAATGTGAATCATGACGTTAATTGGTTAGGTGTTTACAGTCTATTTCACTGACACAAAAAGGATATTATCACGGTTCCCCATTGCACTGCAGCACCTGGAGTGTCTCTGACAATAGTGAATTCACATAATTAACAATCTGAAGTGTCAGGTGATTATGATTGAACAAATTGAGCTTGTGGAATCTCAAAGGCTGGCTAGTTTCCTTGTTAGGACTCTGGAATAGCACTGTCTTTAGAAAGCTCACTGCTAGCTACAGGAGGCTCAGAGAGCAGGGAAGGGGCCACCTGGAGGGGCTTGAGAGGAAGCAGGCAGGACAGGAAGATGAGCCTTTTTTTTAAAAATTTTTATTATTTATTTTATTTTTGACAGAGAGATACAGAGAGAGAGAGAGAACTGAGCTGTGGGAACTCCCCAGTTCAGCATGTGGGTTCGCCTGGGCCGGAGCCAGGATTCGATCCTCGGTCCTCGGGGCTTCAAAGCGAGCGCTTAGCCCTCTGAGCCATCCTGGCTTTCCCATAGAGATGAGCTTTTATTACGGCTTCTGCAGACACTGCATTTGAGTGCTCAAAGGTCTTGAGGCATCCTTGTGGGGTTGTAGTCCTGTACTCCTCTTATTAGTAATTTGATGAGGAATTATCCGAAAGAAAGCTCTGAGGATTTATAAAGCACTGCATGAACAGGGTAGTGAAATTACAGCAGTGGAAGAGAGAAGGGAGGTGCTGGGGAGAAACCTATTAAAAGGTCATAAAAAGTACATCAGTTTTGGAGGCTTTATTTTTATTTTGAAATTGCATGTATTTTTCATTTTTATTGAAGGATATTCTTTCAGCAAAGTATGCACGTCATGCAAGAACAGCTCACTGCGTTTTTATTGATTTTTTTTTTAATGTAAAGATTTGTTTTATTTCTACGGGGGGCAGGAGAAGGGTAAATAGAACTGTTTTCCAATTTGCTCTCCACTGCATACACACATATCCACATGCATATATGCATACACACACACCAAAAATACCTCAAACAAAAAAATAAAAAGCCAAGAATCAAAAATCAAAACATCCTCAAATAGCATTAGTACTTTGTATTTTGACCAAAAGAACAATGGACCCTGGAAGGAAGTACAAAATGCAAAATCAAATGGCTGAAAAATGCTGAGTTAACAGTCATTAATATACAAAATATTTATAGTACAGTTGATGTTCTCTGTGTTTGTAAAACTTTGGAACCATATAACTGATGTGTTAAATCTAGTTCTTGCCAATTTCCAGACTAGAAGAGATTTTAATTAGCTTCAGTCTTTGATATCTCATTCAAATTTTCTATGAGATCTGGACCATCATCATCTTCCTCATCAATATCTTCTGGTTTTGGTGCTTTGCTATCCAACACTTGCTGAGGGAACTGTTCAGCTAATTTCCTAAGACTTGTTATGCTTTCAGCATCAAGTTGACTTAATATTCCAGGAAGCATTTCTGCGATTGGTTTGGCTTCTGCATGACCAATAACTGCAAAAGTGTTAGCAGAAAAGGAAGCTTGGACTTTGGGATTGTTGAAATGAATATCTGTCCCATCATCTTTAATCATGTTTACCTCTTCAGTACCAGCTATATTATTCACAGGCAGTTTTTTAGAGAACTGAAAGTTTTTTGTCATCAACTGTAGTTCTATGTATTACCTTCTTACTGCGAACTGTACCCTTGCCTCCTGACCAGACCTGAGCCTGAAATTAGGCTAACGTTTCTTGATTCATGCTGTTGGTAAATCTGAAACAGGGAGACTCCTCCAATACCAGCATGCAGCAAGAGCAAGATCTGATTTCTTTTTAAAGATAAAAACAAGAAACCAAAGTGAGAAGTAGAAGACAGATTGAGAGAAACAGTATTCTGCTCTGTCACCATCTAGGGACCAGTGGCTTGATGCTCCGGTGTACACCCAATGGCCAGGTGTGGCTGCATATCCCTGGAATTGTCTCTACTCCTTGAAGGACCTATCAGGATTGCCTCAGGCATGACCCCTTGTGTGGATGCCCACAGCCACCCACCTCCATTCTGCCAACTATGAGGTTGCACCCAGGAACATCTGAGAAGGCAGTAGAAATCTACAGGTTTTGGGCTCTAAAAGAAATAGGACTGTGAACAAGTAAGGGAATAAATACAAAGATGCCGCTATGATTTTCCCAGGAAGCTCAGTGTTTTTATCCCATGACTCATCACTGATTCAGGCAAGTAAAAGAAAGCCTAAATGAAAGACAATGGATTGCTCTGAATATAAATTATGTCACTACCCTTTCTAAAACCTTTCCATAACTACTTGATACACTAGAATAAAAACTAGACTCCCACCCATGGTCTACAGGCGCAAGTTATGTGGCATTACCTTCTCTTGCTTCTCTCCTTTACTCACTGATCTTAATTCCTCTGGCTGCCATCCTATGCCTTGGCCATGCCTCCGGGCCTTTGCTCTTCCTGTGCCTGAGGGGTTATGCCCCTCTGCTGAGTGAGTAGGGTACATTTTCTTGAAGCCAAGCCACTGGGTGTAGAGTTGGTCTTGGGGGTTTTTGGGACATATTCACATCAAGGAAGACACAACTCAGTGAGAATAAGAGGTATGGGGATGAAGCATTTGGTGATGCTTTTGTACTTTGTGATCTCCAGCCCAGCAGGCCATTGGGCCAATGCCCCATGTTTCCTCCAGCAGCCTGACCTTTGAACAGGATGAGCAGTTCCTATGATGGTTGTCCCCTGGGGTGGCAGCCAAACATTCTGACACATGATAAAGATGTTTCAGGCTAGAAAGCCCTCCTAGCTATGCTGTTTTGCTTCTAACAAGCCAACTTGGCAATGGGATTCCATAACTTGTGTCCACTTCTTGGGATACACCCTGAAGCGAAGCCTGGGGATCCTAGCTGGGGGCTTCTTATAGCTTAAGAGTGCTTCTTGGCACTCATGCTTTGTCCCTACTAATCTGGAATGTTTCTTCATTGGAAATATTAGAATGACAAATCCATAGATACTTGCGTGCCCTAGATCATGCTTGTCTAATCTGGTCTGTATCACATGAGCTTTATTCAGCATGATCTTATAATGCCATGAGCATGTCTTTATAGCTTGGCACACTTACATCTCAGTTGACCAAGTGATGTGTTCTTCTGCATGGGAAATTGCTACTGCATGTGCAGCATCCATTCTTATAGATGTTTCCATTTCATCTGTCAATATATTCCTCAATTCTAGCCAGGATCCTGTTCTCCACTGTTTCTTTTTTGAAAGATTTATTTTTACTTTTTGTTTCTTACGAATACTTCCTCAATCATGGTTTGCCCTGCCTTATAATTTCCCCCAGGAGCCTTTGTCCAACTTTTTGATCAACTTTAATTAAAACTCATTATCTGTTTTCCTTTTTAGCATGGATAGGGTTCCCAGGGACAGGGGTGTATGGGTAATAATAATTTCAGTGGATGTTTGAAAAAGGCTGTCTTAGAGTCTCTTTTAAGTAGAAAATTTCAATTCTTTAAAACAAAGCAAAACAAAAAACCAGTTAAGGTAATTCTTAATGTATTAGTTCTTTCCTAGTTAGTATAGGTAGGTTCCTTCCTATTTGGTTCAAATTATATCCAGTTATATATTATTTTTGGTCCTCAAGCCTAGAATGTAACTTATCTGGAGAAAACAACAGGCTGGCTTAGCAGAGGCAAGGGTACTATGTCTTCACCCCTCCTATCTCCTCTCAGTCTTGCAAAGGAAGGAAATCTGGACATATGTTACAACATAGATGAACCTGGAGGATATTATGTTAAGTGAAATAAGCCACTCACAAAAAGACAAATACTATGTGGTTCTGTTTAGATGAAGTACTTAGACTACTTAAAATCATAGCGACACGAGAGTAGAATGGTTGTTGCCATGGGCTTTGGGGAGGGGATGGGGAATGGGAGTTTTTAAATTATTACAGAGTTTAAGGTTGAAGGGAGTTATGGAGATGGTAATGATTGTTGCATGATATTATGATTATACTTAATATCACTGAACTATATGCTTAAAGATGTTAAGATGGTAAATTGCAAGTTATGTGTATTTTGCCATAATAAAAAAAAAAAAAAAATGGGGGAAGACAAATGCTGGCCTAATTAATTGACAGAGTCCCTTTTAGCCCTGGGTTGCTATAGCTTCATGAGGAAGAAGTGGAGAGCTGGTTTATGTGGCATTAAAATGAACCAAAATTATTTGGTTGGGGTAAAATTAATTAGAAATAGGTAATCATAATAGAGAAGAGGGAAAGAGTGACCATTCTCCATTCCTGGTCAACTGTAATGGAAAATCAATGGGCTTACACTAATGATATCAGAGCTGCCTAAGGGGCCAGAGGATTTGAGCTCTGGCCAGGGGCAAGTTTGTGGATGAGTTGTGTTCACCGAGATGGAATAACTTAGTAAAGTTCAGGGAAGAACCACGTAAGCCTACAGGACTTGGCGGCCTTGTTGGGCTACACTACCAATTTCTGTTTGGTACACGTTTCTTGGGTTTCTGATTGCCAACATCTGAACCTGCTTCTTACCCTGTTTCTTACTTATGCAAAAATTCACAGAGCTCACCTCCCACCACTTTCCAGGACTTTAAAATCTAGAGTGATGCCTCTAGAAGAGGCATTCTTTCATGAATCAGTGATGGGGCACATCAGTGTCCTATGGAGGAGGCACAAGCAGAACTGGCCCATATCAAGTGGCAGCCCTGCCCATGCTGGCCTGTGACTACTACAACCCTGGCCAAGTCATTTCTGCTTGGCTTGATATCTGAGCCCGGTGTTTGGCCTTCTCTTTTAAGTCCATCAGAGTTGGCTTCTCTTATTTGCACAATTGTGTAGTTTTGTATAAATTAAACTTCTGGCATTCAATTTCAAATTAAGTTTCTTAGAGTTCTAAGATACAAGATTGTAAACTCAAGGGATCAAGAAGCTACCCATGGGTTAGAATAAAAGTGTGCTTATACTTTCTTCCTGATCAGGAGGTATAATGCAAGGTTTATAAAACACTCACAGGTGCGTTCATCCCTTCGTTACAGCATAGTTTGTGTAACAGAGATTGGAAACGAAACAATAGACTGGCAGAATATGAGGATACTACAGCGTACCATGCTCCTAGTAGTAAAGAATGAGGGAGATCTCTGTGAAGTGATAAAGTGAGATCTCTAGGATATGTCAGTAGATTAAAAAAAGCAGTATTCAAAAGAGTTTGTATAGTATGCTTACATTTTCCTGTAACAAAAGGGAAAAATAAGATTCGGGGGGGGGGCGGTACTTTCTTGTATTTGCCTAATGAAACACTGAAAAAATAAGTAATTAATATACATGGCTACCTACAGGAGATGAGGGCAGAACAGGGGGAATGGGAACAGGGTGGGAGTAAGACTTATAATACTGGTTTGCTTTTCAAATAATGGAAATTTACTAGTTTTTCAAGAAAAGAAAAAGATTAATATGATTTAGGTTCTCTTACTCTATAACATGTTATGTGATATATAATACATATAAAAGTTATCTGTAGGCCTGTCTGTCTACCTCTCTATCATTTATCTATCTACAAGTTTTTCTTTAGTTTGATAATTTAGTTTTTTACTTAGAGTAAGGCCTTGAGAAGATGGATGCCCAGATGGAGAGAGCAAGGAGCCAGGCTGGTGAGGTAGTCAGGGACTGGGCCACACACAGCTTTGCAGGCCTTATTAAAGCACTTGGGTTTTATCCCAAGAGCAATGCAAAGTTACTGAAGAGGTTGAGGAAGAAGGAGGGCCAAGTACAATTGTTACATATCAGCTCGTTGCTGCTGAATTTTTGGCCATTTCAATCACATTTGCAACTTACATTTGCAACTCTCAATACCCTATCACAAATCACCATAAATTGACCATAATACAGGATAAAATACTTTTTGAAACTTGGATAAAACCTGATGTTGTTAATAGGTTGATCATCTAATACAAAGACCATTATTTCAGTTAAAACAGCTTTTCCTAAAAACTATAAGGGAATTTGATTCTGCGATTCACAAAGAAATCTTGGTAATTGGTGCTTGTCAATGTGTTAACTGCTTTCCTGACCATTAATGAAAGTTCAGTATTATTGAAATGTATTGGGGTTGCAGGGTAGCTCAACAGATTGAGCCCTTGCTCTGCAACCATGAGGTCTGGGGATCGGATCCCGGCCCTGGCCCATGCAAACCCGCATGCTGAACTCTGCGGTGCAACTGGTAACTGCCAGGATGGCTGTGAAGGTTCTTAAACCTCCCATGTAGGAGGCCCCCAGTTTGGTTCTGCCCCACACAGCCCCACATCCACCTGTGTGGAATGAAACTTAATGTCCCAAAACGAATGATGTACAGCTATGGAGACTGCTCTAGGCCCTCCCCCACCCATCTCTGTCTCTCTCTTTCCTTTTCTCAACCAAACCAAACCAAATTAAAAAAACAAAAAAAAAACCAACCCAAATCTTAAAAAAAAATAAAAAATACTGAGATTTATTTGTTTTAGTTCAAACATGAATAAGTTTAGGTAAAAAAATGATAGTGAATTCTAGAAACAAGTTAACTAAAAATCAAATCTCTCTTTTTTTCTCCCTTTCCCTCTCTCTTACTAGTTGGAATCTTTTTTTTTTAATATTATTATATTTTATTGTTAAATTTAATAGGGTGACATTGGTTGGTAACAATCAGACAGTTTCCCAATGGACAACTCCACATCACATCACCCATGCATCGCATCATGTGCCCAGCTCCCAGAATCAGGTCCCCCTCCAACCCGATATATCTGGTGCCCACTCCCCC
>PVKE010032038.1:0-18706 GCA_004027555.1 Craseonycteris thonglongyai
ATGGCATTGCCATTTGTGAAGAGACCTTCCATTTATCGTATCAATGTACGGTATATTACGGTATGTTCGAAAAATGTCATTCATTAAAAATTTAATTAAAAAAAGAACTGGTGTTGCCTCGGAAGTGGGGGGTAGTCTTATACAGCGAATATAGGCCTAAACCTATGTTTTAACTGTAAAATTAGGGGGTTGTCTTATATGCCCGGTCGTCTTATACACCGGAAAATACGGTAACATAATACAGATGGTCAAAACACTGATAGCAATCCAGTCTTCTGAATATTATATGGATGAGAATGTATCATGAGGATTTTATTATGCTATTCTAGATATCTGTCTGCACTTCAGTTCTGCATCATTTAGAATGTGAGCAAAGAAAACTGTCTACATTATAAAATGGTATTGCAAATTGTCATGCTGAAATAATCAAATGTCAACATTAATAAAATTGAACTCAGCTTTATTTTTCAACCTTTAAGATGAACGTTTGTGGGATAAGGCACAGTGAGGTGTGCTAGTCTCCCCTTATTGCTTAGGACCTTGGGTTATGGGTGGTTTGAAAATATAGATTTCCTTGTCAGATAGGCAAGCTTTAGCCAATGATTGCACACTAAAGATTTTTTTCTTCTTTCTTTTTCTTAGATTGTCCCTGAAACCTTATAAATGGTTAGAATATCAAGTCTATTACAGATCTTTTCATTATGTATGCCCTACTTGTCCAATCTCCTATCTAAAAACACATTGACTAGAACTGTGAAAAGAGGGCAGGAGAATGGGGAGGGGGTCCCTCAAAAATGTATGTTATTATTCTCTGGCAATATGCCTTTAAAAATCTTAGATATGGGCTTGAGAGGAACATGGGAGCACAGCAAGCCCCAGACCCTCTAGGGCTCAAATTTCAGACTTATCCAACTCCTGGGAAGACCACAAGGTGACGAAGGAACACCACCAAGACAGTGTGGGACATGACCACACTCCCATTTCTGCTCCAAGGAGAGCCTCAATCCTGCAAGTTATAGACACCTAGGTTGCTTCGCAATACCCAAATGATCAGAGCCAGCTCGGTAGTGCTTGCAGGAGTCCCCCATCCCATGATCCTTGGTTATAGCCTCCAGTGTGCCTTCACCTGGATCAGGGTGGACGTCCGCTTTGGACGCCAGGGTGAAACATTAACACTGGAGCTGTCCTCCAAGTCTCTCTGGATGACTTTATTGTTCATATGGCGTTACCCTTCCAATAGCTCCAGAAACCTTCCATTCCTCATATCTAGGAAAATGTGACGACCTACAGGTGTCAGCTTCTTTTTCATCACTTTAAGTTCTAGCTAGCTCTACAAGTGACTCGAGCACAAGATCCAGGGGCAGTGAGGTACTTCAGGAAGATGTCTAAAAAAAGGGCAGACAAAAAGAAGAAGCTGTGGGGAAAGAGGCGTGCAGAGACCAGAACAAAGAATCGAACAAAGATTCATCCCATGGCCAGGGGTGGTATCCAGGTAGCAAAACAGCTAGGAACGCAAAGCTTGAACCCAGGGCCTGATCCTCTGCACTTCTTGCCATGGTCAATGACCCACCAGTACCTGCCATGCTGTGGGCCCAGCAGGTGGGTAATGTCTTGGCAGGCCATGCCTGCAAGTCTCTGCTGCAGTTTGGAGTGTTCTTCTGAATCATCCTCCTGATTGAGATCTATCTTTCTCTATGGCTCCTTCTACTATTCCTACAGGTGACAGTCAGATCCCTCAACTCAATGTATTTCTACCACAAGACCTACTGTGGCTCCTCCACTCCTTACTCGGCTCCTTTCCTGTTGTCAATGTGTCCCTAGCTAAGGGTGGACTTAATCGGGTGCTGACGTATGGACAGCTGGATGGTGTTACTTTAGAACTTGAGTTGCCAGAGTCCACAGTGAGTTAAGGTTTGAGAATGTTTTTGGTCACAATTTTAAGCTACACCAGAGGCGGCCATGCTCGGTTAAGCTGCATTACCACTCAGACCTGCTCTAGATTCTGAACATGCTGCTCGTGTCTAGCCTCCTCATATTTGGCTTTGCAGAGTAGAAGCAGTTTGTGCAGGTGAAGCTGTACCCGAAATACAAAGAAAACTCATAGGTGCCAACTACTGAAGAGAATATCAAAGTCCAAAGCAAGTGTATCCAGCCATACAGAGCTGCCTCCACACCCAAGCCCACGTCTCTGGGCTCAGGTACCAGCCATACAACTTGCCAATGACCTGTGCCTTTGTAAGTGTTACACTTTCCTCAGCATCACCATGCTCTTCAACCACATGCAGTGAGTGTGAGGAGGCATCTGGATGCAACACTGCTTTGCTTTGCAGGTAAACATTGGAAAAAGAAAAGGTTCCCAAAAGAAAGTCTGGAGAAGGATCTCTGCCTGTCAGGTAGGCCAGAAGGAGTCGACCTGGCTGTCAGACATTACAGAGGATGGTGAGAACGCTGAAGATCCTTCCATGACAGAGAGACAGCTGTCTGAGCAGAAGAAACCAGATCAGCAGACCCTGAGTGGGGAAAAAGAGCAGGAGCCAGAGACCAGTGATGGTTCAGGTTCCAGGGAGAATGCAGCTCTGCTGATGGAGGCTGGCTTGTCAAGTGTCTGCCTTTGCCCTGGTCCAGGAGATGCTGGGCAACTCAGAATCATCTGTAGACTCTCTATGTCAGCACCTCTCCTGCTCTAGTACTTAAAGAGAACAGGGCAGACTCTTGTTCTACTCTTCAGACTTTACCCACAAGCTGGACACTGCCACCCCATATCTGAGGGTGTTTTTCTGATGTAGTGCCCTCTTCCCTATCCAGATATGTCTGCAACCTCAGTCCTTTCCCATGTGACCTCTTCCCTTCCTCTTTGCTTTTCCTGTGGCTCTCCTAATAATCAATATTCTTGTCAGGTGAAAAAAAAAATCCTAGATATGCAACATATACCAATGAAATTTTAATCCTGCAAAGGCCAGCCTAGAATAGTAATTGTCAATTTATTATCAGTGGCAGCCTTTTACTGCTGATGACGTCATTTGTCCACCTGGTGACAAATTCTCAACTACACCTCTTTCACATTGTTTGTATTTGTCCCATAATTTTCATCTAGTGTTCAACTATTTTAGGTACTCAACTTCAGCTATCTGCATTATTACAATGTCCTTCTCTTGTACAACTTTCTCTATATTCCTCCCTCAATCTTTTCATGTACTTACTCATCCTAGCTCATAATTGTTACTTTATGTGTCAACTGGGTAGGCTAGAGTATCCACTTATTTAATCAAACACTAATCTACATGATGTTGTGCAAGTATTCTGTGGATATGGTTAACATCTACATTCAGTTGATTTTCAGTAAAGGAGATTAACCTCAATAATATGATTGGGCCTCATCCTATCAGTTGAGGGCCTTAGAACAGTAAGTGAGGTTTTTCTAGAGAAGAAATTCTGCCTCAAGACTGCAGTATTAATTTCTACACAAGTTTCCACCCTGCCTGCCTGCATTGCATATTTCATACTTGCCAGTACCCACAATAGTGCTAACCACTTTCCTAAAATAAATCATTTTATACTCAAAAATTTTATATATACACATACATGTATACACACATATGCACAACACACATATATATGTACACATGTATGAATGACTTTGTACATGATTACACACACACATACATCTATGCTGTTGGTTGTTCCTCTGGAGAACCATGACTGATACATAACTCTCTATTTGTTCTCTTCTGCCTTAGGATTCCCAATGACAATTACTCAATGTTTAGGTATTTGGCATTTAGGACCCAAGAGATGGTTCAGGTTACTGAAATAATGATGTTCAATAATTTTTATTCTCATATAATCTAAGCAGCAATAGTAAAATATATTTCCACACGTTGAAAATCCCAAACAATAAATCTGTTCTTATTTCCATTTTCACTACCAATTAAAAAATTTTTAGAAAATTAGTCTTTTTATAAGGATTTCAAGATATATGTTGCACCTTCGAATGCATTTGAAATATAGCTAAGAATAAAAAACAAACTTTCACCAAAACCTTGTAATGTTTTTGGATCTATAACATTTTAATAGCATGTTAAGTATGTTAAGGCACTATGCTATATAACTACAAATTTAAAATACTTATTTTCAAATAAAAATTACATTAAAAGTAAAGAGAAACATTTATTACCATAGGACATGTATGACATGTCCTATGCTAATATGTTTGACATGGATTATCTAATTGAACACTAAAATGAGAAAATAAAAAAACCAAAGAACTCTCAGGTAAGACATCTCATTATACTCTTGAACAGAAGAGAAAAATGAAATGTAATGATATTAAATTATTTGTCTAAAGTCAAATAGTAGGTAGTAAAGGTCATGGTTCTAAAGGCTGAGTTCTTAACAATTATTTAACCAAGATACAATTTTGACTGAACAGAACTCATTCTACTTTTCCAAACCAGTGATTATGTGTTGACATTGTTGTAGTTATCAAAGAACAGAAGTCAGTGGACACAATTTCTCTAAACCATTTCTAGGATAAAACAGTCACACGACTAGTAGATAATCAGACAACATCCGAAAAATGTTAGGTAAATATTTGAAAAATAGCATTTAATATATGTAGTCTTTGAAGCACCAAAATGCCAGGAAAAGTAATAGCAACTATTTTTCAATAATTTAACTCATATCTGTTTAATTTATAGCAAATATCAAATTAAAAGAAAACTGTGCTGCTTGGTTGAACTGATTTTCATAGCAATGTGTTCACTATAACCTTACTATTTCCACTATGGAGTGAGATTTGCTATCAGTCAGGCCCGTTGTGGAGTATACTATTTAGCTATGGGTCTAACTCCTTACTTTGTCATGTATCCTTGGTTAAGCATGCTTGGGTAAGCATGCTTTTCTGTATCTGTTTCTTCATGTGTCTAATGATGATAATAAGATCGACCCTGCCAGATTGTTGTAAGGACTAGAGAGAATCTATGTAGTATACTGGTGGAAACATACATAGTAGGTGCTAAAACTGTTGTAATTACTGGTATCATTTTTTTTTTTGTTATCACAAATGGAGGTAGTTTCCTGTATTATAAAGAGTACATCTTGGAGAATCACTTCAGAGAGCCATTAAGAGAGGGCGAAGACCACTGTTGGTTGTTTTGGGCTGTCAGAAAAGCAAATGTGTGAGTCAGAAAGGTCAGAGATGTTTAACAGGAAGCTCATGTAGATACTTCAGACAAGAAATTGATTGCTTTAAAAAGGAAACTGAAATTCACACAGACAAACCAATTCATAGCCCATTTGGTCCCAAGAGTCAGATTCAGATTTCAGTCAGAAATGTACTGTGCCAAATTATTTTATCTCTAGAACCTTGGTCAGCTATGAATACTATTTTACTAACCAGTAAGTAAGAGTCGGATCCCCTGGCTTTTCTAAAGGAACATATGCCAAGGGCCAAGGATATTGCACTAATCTCGCTTCTGTTTCAAACAAACATTGAAAGAAGAAATAACAAGCTCCTGTGAAAAAGTCATGTTTTCAGTTTTCGTAAATCAGATGCCACGCTGCAGGAGGGTGGAGTGAAAGCAGAGGACAATCATAGCCCACGCCTCCACCCCTCTGAACAAAGCCCAAAGGAATTAACAACAAGACCAAAAAAAAATTGTATGACGCAGAATGACAAGAACATGCTTGTGGTTTTCCACTGAATTTATTACTTTTAATTATCAAGTCTATTATGATGAAACAACTCCGTCCTTTGATTGATATCAACTTTCTGTGCAACATACACCACAACACCACAGCCAATTTCTCTTTGATTGCTAAGCATTTCCCAAAACTACGAACAAATCTGAATGAGTCTGACGAGACACTTAATTTCAATTCCCTTGTTTGTGTCAACCAGTAAGTCAGAACAAACTATAAAAAAAATATTGCTTAGGGATTCCAAAGACAGTATAATAGCCTTCTTTATTGTCTAAACAATACTGTCTGTACCATTTACCTCTCTATCATCCCTTCTCCTTCCTGGTATAGTCCAATAACTCCCAGAGTTCACCAGTACATGTGTTACAGTTTTTAAAAATTATTTTATTTGTAATTCTAAAAGTCATCCTGACTGCATTTAGCCTGTACTTCAAAAAAGGCTAAAATCTCCTTTGAGATACTCACATACACACCCTACTTCAACCCCCACATGTATCAGAGGTAGCCACAATTAACAGGTTATATGTAACCCTTCAGAATATTTATGTACCAACAGAAAATATTTACTATTTTCTGTTCTGATTTTTGCTAATTGCCATTATAATGTATGTCCAATTTTGTAACTTGATTTTATTAAGCTGTAAGAAATTCTAGGCTACATAGTCATTTATAGAGGCCACAGAGTAGTGGAAATGACGCTAGATATGCAGCAGAATTCAGGCCCATACATAGCCAGGAAATTTGGGGTATGTCACAACCTCACTATCCTCACTTTTGAATAATCTCCCATCTCCCTCTCTTATAGGTTTTGTGTAAAAACTAAATGATGTGTATGTGTATGATCTAAAAGCTGTACAGTTTTATATACAAATAAACGATTATTTCTCACATATTATCTGAAAAATAAAATTAGGTAGTGCTACTACTCTAAAAGTATATACATATGTATTTAAATTAAAATTTTAACAAAGAGGTGTTATAAGAATATTTCAATATTAAAACTTAGCTAACAGTGGAACAGCCACAGACACTGCAGGCACTTTGATGTGACCCTGAGGTGACTTCAGGCATGAGCTGAGCCGGAGCCCCCAGGGACAAGTTGGACTGGAGGAAAGCAAGCCAGGAAACTTCTGGGGAAGAGCCATTTGGCAGTGAGTCACGTAGATGCCATGTCTGACTCATAGCATATGGGGAGGAAGGTCTTCTGCCTGTTCCACAGGGGTCCCTGGGCAAGTCACAGTAATGAGCAGCATCGACACATCACAAAGCAGATTCAGCCTCAGTGATGAACCAAGTCTATTTGCATTTGGGACAACCAGAACAGTGGCAGAAAGATACCTGAACTTGCCCTTTTTTTTAAGTTAAAAAATAAGTACTTGCTATGTATGTATGTCCCAAGAAAATTTATAATTTTATCTTCAGTCACATTCAGTCTTTCCTTTTGCAATGAGTATTTTTATATTCACCACAGACTAGTAACATTTCTATCTCAGAGATTCTCTAAAAATATTCTGTTGTTAGAGGTTCCATGTATGAGGAAATAATGTGAATCGAGTACAATACGGGACAATGCCAAGGGTACCTGTGGACTGGAAAATACAACAGCCAGCAGAGATTGCATGAGATGTGTTAGAATGGGATGAGATTGGATGGCCAAGTCTACTACATACTAAGAGGGTCTGACAGATAGAAGATTGTTACAACACCGGCCAAGTTCCTTCCCATGTTACCTCATTCAGCTCACAGAGCAAACTCACATGGCTGGCATTTCACGTCTCCTTATTTACAGATGTAGGAACTGAGGCTTAGAGATACTACGTACCTTGCTCACAATTAGAGAGCAAGCCAATGACAGAGCCAGGATTTGAACCCACTCCTATATACCTCACAGTATTCAGTAGGTTTTAAATGCTGGAGAAATGGAAAGAAGTGATTCGAAAACACATGTGAATGTTAATTGAATAATAGGAGACAATAAACCCTGGGTGGTATATTAAGAGCTGTTTATATGTCTGCTGTTTTAGGGAAAGTTTTAACTTGACATTACCAACAAAAAATAATTTTAAAAAAGGTATTAAATCCCTCCTCCCTCCCCCCTCAAAAAACAAAGAAACTTAACTAGTGGCACAGTTATTCTTAGATTTAAATGCTTCATTGGAAATATTTTGATACACTATATGAGAAAATACATTTGAATATAAGTTCAAGTCAATAAATGGTTTACAAATCTGATCCCCTTTTCATATCCATGATGTTCTGTGCTTGATTCCCACAGTAAATGAATAGAACCTTTAATGTATTAAAACAATTAGAATTACTAAATCAGAAAAGAGGTTGCAAAACTATGACATTTAAAAATATTTTAAAATTTACCCCAGATCTACCACATGTGGTGTTCAAAGGAATTACTTTAGTTAAAAGAACTGTATAAATGATTTCAGTTCATTATAATTTTTTTAAACAAAATATCCTTGATAAGCTACAGGCCTGAAACATTTGCATTTTAAGCAAATTAAGACATTAAGATTCTTTGGGGAAATGGTTCATAAAGAATAATCTCTATTAATGAAACTAGAAAAGCCCCTCATTCATGAATAGGACCATCAATAATAAACAATATCACCTTCACCTTAAATGAAAAGTGCCATCGATGTATATATTCTGATTGCTTTTTCTTTAAAAATTATTAGGCAGGAGCTATGGGTTGTAGAGAATTGAGGGGGGAGTAACTGATTTTTCTGAACCTTCCTATTTTTCTTTCTTTGAAATGCACTACCTCACACTATTTCTTCAGGGTCTCCAAGTTCGACTGACTAATTTTCACTTCTCAATATTAAAACAAAAAAGAAGCATGGGAAAGTGCTGACATCCATACATACTATATGTACAAAATATTACACAAAGCCATTACACAGCACGATAACTCAGAGATGAGTTAAGATCCTGAATTAACAACGAAGACAGAGTATTTCCCAAGAACACCCATGTCTGAGAAGGAAGGTGGGGCGGATGGAACATGTATCTAATGTCTACCTTTTAGATGCCAAAAGTAAAGGCAAACTGTAAGAATTATTTGAGGTCAGTTTGGTCAACACCAAATTATAAATCTGTGTGAATATACACATTTAATGAATCAGTGGAATAAAGTGTATATATAATAAAACTCGAATAGTATAAATCAGAACAATGAGTCACAGGACAGTTTTAGGACCTGTTTTAATCTCCTAGTTTCTGCCAATTTTTCTCAATAGAGAAATTTTGATCACTGGCACTTCAAAAAATTAGTTTTCACACATAGGAAAAAGAAATAACACAGCGATAGATGCTCCAACTAGGTAGACATAGTGAGAGAAATGAAAGTATGACTATCCATTTAATAAACTGAGTGGATAGTAGACAAAGCACATGAAAGAAGATAATAGGCTCTTGATTCAATATAAATTTATTCTGATTGAAGTGCTAATGTGATCAGTGTGGCATTCTTCTAAGATGGTTATCAACACACTCCTATGGAACTCTATACTTTAAGAAGTACTGCTCTAAAACCATTGACTTAAACAAATTTCAAATATTGGATATTTAAATTGCTTCCAATTCTTTTTCCTATTACAAACAACATTCGGATTTTTGTGTACATTCATGGTTACTTCCTTAAAATAAATTCCTGGAGGCAGAACTTCTGTGTCAATGCTTTTAAGGCATTCACTGTCATCCCACCTGACTTTGATGATCAGCTCCCTCTAAACTGGGAACAATGGCAGAAGGTACATATTTTCTGTTCTGCTTTTTAAATGGTAAATAACCCCATTTGTAGCATTTGAATCAGATTCTCTTTTTCTCTATTTCCTCAGCTTCCTTATATGGTGTCAAATAGTTTGCTATTAAATGCCCTCTCCAAAGCATCAATAATTCCTTTCTGTTAAATGTCATCAGATTGATTAATGAATTAGCCTTTTGCTGTTTTTGGACAATGATCCATCAGTTAGCTTCTCTATAGGAATGACTAATCAAAGCATATAGTCCCCTTTGAAGAAGAATACCTTTGTTAATTGGCACTTCAGGACACCACATGCCTTGGTTTCTTTAAATCTTGTCTAGAATGTATCTGAGATTTTGTTAAAATCTATTCAAAGCAACTTTTGGCCCTAGATTCCCAAAAGTAATAAATTGCTGATTTTCAAATAAGAAGAGCCCCTAGAGTATACCTAATCTATGCTCATCATTTTATAGATGATGATACTGAAGAGAGCCGAGGCTCCTTAGAGCCAGAATTGTAATCCAAAGATAAATTATACAGTGCCTCTGGTTTACAGTGTTGTGTGGAATACCAACAAATAAGTCAACAAACACTATACAGTGTGATAGGTGCTGTGGGAGAATCAGATGGCATGGGTATGATGAGAAAGGTAAGTTGGGTTAGTTTTCTGAAGAAGGCAACAATTGTACTGTAATTTGAAGGAAGTGGATGAATCCGTGAGATAAACAGATGGAAAGTCAGGAGGGCATCAAGGCAAGGGTAAACATAAAACTTTTGAAGAACTATGTATAAGTCAGTGCTAAAAAGGATAAACATTAAAAAGTGGTTGGAAGATGGTGGGATGGCTTGGCAGGTTGAGCACTCGTCTTGCAGCCTCCAGGTCTAAAGATCGAGTCAAGGCCCAAGCCCGTACTGACACATGTGCTGAACTGGGGTGTGCCCCCAGTTTAGTTCTCACTGGGTCGAGCCTCCTATGTGGGAGGCTGCCAGTTCAGCTCCTGCCCCAGGCAGGAGGGCCCCAGCTGGGTCCTGCACTGTGCAGCCCCACCCCCACCTGTGGCATGAAATTGTAGAAAACTAATGAAGTGCAACTATGGAGACTGCTCTGGGTCCTCCTTCTCTCCGTCTCTCTCTGTCAAAAACAATAAAAATAAATCCTTTTTAAAAAGTGGCTGGGGAGAAGGTCATTGGGAGATAAAAATTCAAATGCCCAGAAGTTACATAAATGAGTGAAACTTCATGGGTGAGGACTGTGGTAAATTAAAGAGTGAATGTCCTCTCTAAAGACATATATTGACTGTTTAGTCACTATAGCCAATCACTACCATATGAGGGGGTAATATTATAATTTCAAGAAAAGCCAGAAGTCTCTCAATTTTTTAAATTAATGTTGGTACCAACATTTTTTTTTTTTTTTTAAAGCATGGTACAAAGCAGAACAAACACATATGCAAGCTGAATTTTGCTAACAATCTGCCAGTTCATAACCTCAGGGCTAGAGAGTCAGGCAAGGGGTAGCTGATGAAAGACTCTGTGTACTAAGCTAAAGGGTTTGAACTTTTTCCTGAAAACTGCAAGGACTCATTAAAAGACTTAAAGTGATTAACATCTTAGAAGGATCACCCTGGCAGCTGTGTGAAGCCTGGAAGGAAGCTATATAACAAGAGCTTAAGCCAGGCTGTCACAAGGACATGGAAATGAGGAGACAGATTTGAAAGATGTTAAACAAGGCATACAGTTCAGTAAATGACAGCTGAAACTGGAACCCAAGTCTCCAACCTCCTTGCTTGATATTCTTATAACTATATCAGTAGGGTAGGATGTCTTTTTCAGTGGAATATTTAGTTTGCAATTAATAAAGTATAAAGGAGATTCTTTGTGAACATTAACTTAGAATACCAGATTTATTTTTTCCTACAGAAACTATTAATGTAGTACAGGCAAATACTGCACTAAAATAAACTCCGAGAAATACGCTATCTAGAGAAACCATAAGTAGATAGAAAGGGGACATAGATACTGACCATGAAATAAGTCCCCCACCATGCTTCACTTGGCTAACATTCCATTTCAGCTTAAAGTAAACGATATATAAAGATATCATGAAGCATTTAGTAAAAGAATGGAAAGAACAACCTTACTTTATTCCCACCTGAAAAACTCTATCCCTAAAAATTGCTCAGTTTATTAGTTTCTGGATCATCTTCATTGTGGCTAATCTCTGCATACTTAGTGGCAGTGAAGACTACAGCTTTAATTTGGTTAGTTCATTTTTTTTTTGGTTCAGTGAATAACTAAGCCAGACAACAAGCAAGTCAACTGGAAAGTGAAGTCATTAGGTGGAGTAAAGTGATGTCAAAGCTGAGTGTTTTCTCTCTTAACCTTCTGGATGGGGGCGGGACTCCCATTTGTTTTGACTAGCACAGAATGAGATTATAAAAGAGCATGTGTTAAATAGCTCTGTGACTAATAAAACCTACTCCTACTATCTTCTTGAGGAAAAGATGAAAATGCTGTATTTTTTCTTTACTAAAAAATTAATTTGTTTGCAAAATTGTTCAAAGTTTCTGTATTATACAGTAACATTGGTGTTGACAGAAAATAAAACTCACAAATCATAACATTTGGAAATGTTGTATATTTCTAAGTTTGTAATAATATAGCTAAACAGTGATTTATACTAACCCTCTACTTTGCTTACAGTAAGGTGTCAATATTAACTTCATGGTACTTGTATTGAATTTTTAGTCAATGTTTTCTTGTGATGATTTTTCAAACAGTAGTGTGATATTACTAAAAACATGCTATAAATGGACAAGGCTCTGTATTCTATCAGTTGGACTAAGTTACTTTACACTGAAGTAGCAAATACCCCCAATACCTCAGTGGCTTGAAACAACAAAGCTTTACATTCTCATTTATGCCATATGTCCATCAGTCATGGCCGGGGGCTCCATTCTGTGCTGTCCTCATTTCACGACCCAGGATGACAGGGCAGCTACCAACATTGCAGTTACTATAGCAGACGTAAAGAAAGTTCTCTGTCTCCAAAATTACCCCTGACACTTTTAATCAAAACTTGCTGGTGAGAACTAGCCTCACAGCCTCACTCAACTATAGTTCTGAAGTTCAATTTTACCAAGTGCCCAGAAGGCAGAGAGCTGGAAATATTTAGTGAACAGAACTAATGAATATCACAGTCACCCAAATAATTGCCCTATTATGGTTTCATGTATCTATTTTTTTCTACCTGGCTTAACTGTGATGTTAGAATCTATGACTTAAAGGCTCCCAACAAATTATTTTGAATCAGTGATTATACATAAAGAAAACAACTCAAGTTAATGTGTTATTTAAACAATGCAATTATGTCCTTCTGGGACTTTCCTCCTAAGTCTACATAGATTTAAAAATTCAGTTCTTATATAATACTGTAGTTTCGAGACAGATAATAAAATGGCTCTGATGAATTGAAAGTCCAGAAAGCAATCTCTTGGCTACTGAATCCAGGTATAATCAATCCATAAAATAATAAAAAACGAACTGCATTCACTTTTCCACAGATGTTACAGTCTATTAAAGAAGAAAGCCTGGAAGTCTGAACTATAATATTATTTCTTTTTTACCTCTATTGTATTTGCCATTTCAAACTCCACATTCAGAATGTCTCAAGCACTACTGAAGAGAAACACCCACCCATGCTCACTCTTCTCACTTTAAGGTCATAACTATAAATCCCAAATGTTTAGGACTCTCAAATCTTTATTTCTAGACCTTACTTCTCCCAGGAACTCCAGTCATATATCTTGATATCTCTGCTTTGATGTCTGCTAAGTATCTTAAATTTAACCTAGCCCAACAGAACTTTTCATTTTTCTGCTCTGCACACCTGCTTCTTTCTTTGTCCTTCCTATGTCTGAACACCACACGCTACTCAGTTTCTGAAGCCAGAAACACAGGAATTCTCCTAATTTTCCTCTCTCCCTTATTTTCCTAAGTAAAAATTTGCAACATGTCCTGGCAACTTTAATGCTAAAACATAGTACCTAGGATCTAGGATCTCCTCACTATTTCTCCAAATGGCCTAAATCGTTACCGACTTCCACTGGGACTACAGTAAAACCTCCTAACTGATCGTCCTGTTTTCACTAAAACCCACCTCCACATCCATTTTCCACACAGTAACCACAACAATCATTTAAAACAAACATCAGACCATGTCATTTCCCTTCTTAAAATCAACCACTACACTGTGAACAAAACTTAAAGAACATTGGGAAGCCAAGGGATGGCTCAGCTGGTTTAGCACTTGCCTTGCAACCGCGAGGTTGGGGGATCAAATCCATGCAAACTCATATGCTAAGCCGTGGCACAACTGGTAACAGTCAGGATGACTGCGAAGGTTTTTGCATCCCATGTGGAAGGCCCCCAGTTCCGTTCTCAACCCACACAGCCCCACATCCACCTGTGTGGAGTGAAGTTATGCCACAACTAATGATGTACAACTGTGGAAACTGCTCTGGGCCCTCCCCTCTTCTCTCTCTCTCAAACAATACAATAAATCTTAAAAAACAACAAAAAAAATATTGACCCTCAAAGCCCTGTGTGATCTGACCCTATTCAGTTCACTGACCACATAATATCACATACCACTCATTGTCTTTACCATTAAACGAGCCATCTTTCTATTGCTTCAACATGCCAGATTTGGCTCACCTGCAAGCCTTTGCATTGTTTTCTCCCAGTCTTTGTAGGAAGGTCTGCTTGTTATTTAGGGTCCCTTTAAATATCAATTCCTCAGAGACCTTCCATGACCACTCCATATTAGAGGAAAACTATCTCATCACTAACTTTTGCGCCACCATCTTTTAATTACCTTCGTATATCATGATTATTACCTAGTAGGTGTTTATTTATTTATTTATTTATTTTCTTGTTTCACACCACTAGAATGTAATGTCAGCTGTTTTACTTACTGCCATACCCTCTGGGCTTAGCAAATATGTGTAGAAAACATATTTATGATTTGAGTGTGCACAAGGTACATGGTACCAGCAAGCAAGTACCAACGTTACATAACATAACACTTCTAAATTCTTATTTGGCCACTTTCTAATTATTCTCAAATTTT
The DNA here is from genome assembly GCA_004027555.1 of Craseonycteris thonglongyai. Taxonomy (NCBI): domain Eukaryota; kingdom Metazoa; phylum Chordata; class Mammalia; order Chiroptera; family Craseonycteridae; genus Craseonycteris; species Craseonycteris thonglongyai. Next base: position 14,589 of record PVKE010032038.1, read on the forward strand.
CAATGATAAAAATTGTGAGGTGATAAGTTACTACCTATAATAAACTATAAATTAAATACTTTAATAGTATAATTATACCACAAGTAATTAACTTAACTTGGAAGTTAATTACATTCAAACCTAGACAGTTGGACCCTGGAAGGGGAAATAAAGTGAACAAGAACAGTAGTAGTAACCAGTATTGAGCATGTGCCTGGCACATTGTATTTGTCATCTCACTAATTTTAACGAGGTAGGTATTACTATCCCCATTTTAGAAATTAGAATATTGAGCCTCAGAGTGAGTAAGCAGCATGCCCCAAGTCACACAACAAATAATTCTCAAATCTATATCTAAGTGCTTACTCTATGGCATGCCCTTAAAGGCAGTTACATGGTGAGTGTCATGACCAAGGAGCCCTAGTGGCTACTACAACTATTAAATTAGTGATATCTCTCTCAAAGCACTGATGGCTAATAGTGAGGTAATTTAATAGATGATTAATTCATAGTGCAAGTTTTACCAAGAAGTGAGAAAAATTGAAGAGGGGGCTGATGAAACTTAGATATAACACACTTCCAAGTGGTGGCCAATACACAACTGAAGTAGGGAAAGTCAGGATCATTGTACTTCTTTCTTTCAGTAGGGTTTCAAAAAAAAAAAAATTGGTAGTATCTCAAGCATGAAAGGTATAATGAATGGCAAGGGAATACACACATTAACAGAAGTGTGGTGTCCCATTATTCTTTGTACAAATCACACCACATTTGAGATTTAAGCAGGCTCTGAAGACACAACTTAAATGGAACAGTGGCAAACTAAATGCAACCAATAAAAAGTACTCAAGACCCTGACTATGTGAAAATCACGTGATATTTGGACAATGTTGAAAATTTAGGCTCTTTTAGTTTATAGAAGAAAAATCTCAAAGGGTGAAATAGTCTCCATATTAAGTGGAGTGATATTTTATTTAGAGTTTGGGTTCTAACAGTATGTCTTTATGTGAAAATCAAATTATTCTAAAAAACCCTTAGTAAAATATTATATTCCAGCATAATATACCAATTTCACTTGGCCCAGCACCACACGTTTTCCCTCCTATTTTGATAAAATGGCTGTTTTCTATTGAGCAATAGAAAATGATAGTTGCCTGTGTATAATGCTCATGTTGCTATGGAAAAGATTTATCTTTAAATATTCTGTTTATATTATGAAAGGATAATGGGATTCAGACAGGTAGTGGGAAAGGAGATTTATGTTCCCATTTCATCCTCACTTCCAGGTATATACTTGAATAGCATGTCCAGAACTATTTACATAGTTCTTTTCTCCTATCTTTGTCCCCTGCCCCTTTTTATGGTGGCAGAGAAGAAGGAAGAATGTACATTGAATATGCATAAGTTGTATATACATAGAACATAACTCCACTCTATATGAGTGGCTTCAATGTAGAAAATGTACCAGTATATGATATGACACAGATGGTAGCACTAGGGCCAGTGAATAAACATTACCGGGTGAAATGGGCTTCAATTAAAGCATTCTGTCTCACAAAATATTTATAAAGGATATGTGGTCATATATTTTGGACTATATAGCCAATACATTCCATTCTAACACCAACATAAGTATCTAAAAGAAGTGGAAAAGAGTAAGAATTACTGTCTGCTAGTTTAGATTATCCATATTAGTGCTCCCCTTATTGCTTGGAATCTAAATGGGAATGTGATGAGGAATAAATTTAAGATTGGTAGAGGAAATCAGTGATCTATGATGACCCAAAAATTCAGAATGAATAAATCATTGGATTGGATGCCTTGAAATGACGAAAAAGGAAGAATAGAAATGCAATAATTTTAAAGTTTAGTCACAAATGCAAAAGACTGTAAAAAATTAAGTAAAATAAAATAAATTTCAAGAGAAACAAGTGACTTTAACCAAAAGAAAATTTCAATTTGGTTCACTGAAAAAACAAGGTACAGTAGTGCCTCTGAAAGATAATCCAGAAATGCATTTGAGTCAACAGTTGATTAAGTGAGTTAAATAAAATTTCTTCTGTTTTCCTATGTGTATCCTGTATATAATATATATTTTAAAAGTTGTCATATTATATATACATTTTCTTTTCACCTATCTGCCTTACCTGAGGTAAAGGAATAGTATAGAGCCTAGTACTCAATAAATGTGATACTGAATTCTAAGATTAATTTAAATTTAACAGTTAGTTATATGTCATTGGTTTTCAAACATCACTGAGTAGATAACCTGAAGATTAAAATAAGATTTCTAAAAAATAGACAGCAAATTTAAATCATAAAAATAATTTTTAATAGCAAATCTCCCAAGGAAGATTTGGCAGATATTCAAGGAGAACTCAGTCAACCAGAAAAAAATTTTTTTAAACCTTTATGTTTTACCATACTGAGACATTCTTTCCTTCCCTCCTTTTTCCCTCCATGTCTTTTTGCATATTCTGTGCTTTTCATTGGTGATTTCACTTAAAAAAATACCCCAAAACGGCCTTCAAGCATTTTGCTGAATGCTGCCTCGTGTTCCCAAGCACAAGAAGGCTATGATGTACCTTACAGGAGAAAATATAGATGCTCCTCAATTTACATTGGAGTCCAATAAACCCACTGCAAACTGAAAATACTGTAAGTAAAATGCAGTTCATACACCTACCTATTGAACATAATAGCTTAATGAAGCCTATCTTAAATATGCGTGGAACACTCACATTAGCCTAGAGCTGGGCAATTATCTTGAGTTGCATCTCAAGAGTAATTGCCTTCCTCTTCTACCCGGAAGCAGGAGACACAGATAGGTGTTCTGTACATATGATGGGATGTGAGAACATAAAACACAATAGCCAAAAACACTGACAACACAGTACATGATAGAGTATCAGTTGTTTAACCCTGTGAGCACATGGCTGACTCGGAAAGTAACAGTATCTTAGCTGCTGCTGCCCATCATCAGGAGTGTATCTTACTGAATATTGCTAGACTAGGAAAAGATCAAGCTTTTAAATTCACAGTATGGTTTCCACTAAATGACTATCTGCACTACTGTAAAGTCAAAAAAACATGAAGTCAAACCATAGTAAGCCAGGGACCACCTGTTTATGTGTTAGATAAGCTTCATTCCAACATGAGTTATAAGTGCTATTGGCCCTGAGTTCAAGGTTAATTAGTCAACAATATATTAAAGATAGTGTCTTTGCACAGAAACATACAAAACAAAAACAAACACACACACACACACAAACAGACTATATATTGATTGGTTGACAAAATATGTTGTGACGAAAGGCTCCAGGAACCTAACCCTGTATTTCCCCTAGGGACAATGATACAATATTTGTTAATTCTGTTTTCACAGTAACTGTATACAACATAACTACAGTGATCCCTCGTTTTTCGCGGTTAATGGGGACCAGAACCTTCCGCGAAAGCTGAAAAACCGCGAAGTAGGATTTGCCCCTAGGAATGTTCGTGGATGCGGGTACAAGAAGGTTTTAAATATGTAAACAGTATTCATACTTTACTCATTTAAGACAAAAATGACAACAGTATACGTATTTACTTAAACGTGTCAGTGCTAATGAATGAGGTTAATGACAAAACCTTATACAGTAATAAACATGAATCAGCATGGCTTTCTGAGAGAGGCGAAGAGTCTTGTGTTGGTGGCGGAGGAGAGGCTCTCACGTGACTCGTAGAAGCGGCTCACTCGGAGACTCTTCTGCTGGAGGCGCTGACGGGAGAGCCGGGGGCTTTACCTTGGAGAGAAACATGGTGATGGGGAGTTGTTGTCTTTGTTTTTTCTTTTCCTTCAAAATCCCCCTGTACAAGGACATAACCCCGTCAACGCGATGGCTGAACTGGACAGCTAGAACCATACTGTCGTCAATGTCTTGTGCAAATTGTTGCACCGCTCTTGCCATGTTGCACAATTGTTGCAGATTCTCCAGGGTAAGGCCACGCTTTTCAGTTTCTTCTTCGTCTTCCTCTTCGTTTTCTTCCTCACTTGCAGACTTTGTCATCTCAAGGAGGTCTTCATCGGTCTCTCATTGGTCGATGTCGCACCGGAAACCAATCACGCGCCTTTATGAGAGCCCGTGGGATGGACTCTGAGT
>PVKE010032039.1:0-18706 GCA_004027555.1 Craseonycteris thonglongyai
GGCTTGTAAGATTAAGTCAGTTTGTAAAATTATAATTTCATTTTCTAATGCCTTTTGATCCATATGAAATATGTCTGAAATTTTTTGGCTAATGCATTTCACACTTAAATCTTTTCTAAAAGGAAAAGATATAAATTCCACCATTTCTTTAATTTTTTCAAAATCCTGGAATTTTACCTGAAAATCTTCAATTACTTTTTGGATTTCTGCGACGTATTAGTCAATCTTATAATTAATATTTTTATGTTTTTGTAGGTTATCCGCCATATTTGGAAAATGATTCAGATTATTTTGTTGCAGATCTTCTATTAACAAAATAAATTCTGTTGTATATGCGTCTATGCAGCTGATCATATCAATTACGGTACTGTTTTATTTTTACCTTGTAATTCTAAATTTAAATGACTCAATATTGAAGTAAAATCGGTAAGAGATGCTAAGTCACTAAGCCAAGTTTCATCATTTAAATTTTCACAGTTTCCATCTTGTGCGTGAAGAAAATCTATAATTTCAGGCAATAAATCACAAAATCACTGCAGAAATTTACCTCTGCTTAGCAATCTGACATCGGTATGTAGTAATAATTCAGGTTGGCCTTCATCGAGTTGCAGTTGGAAGAGACGCCGTTTGAGGGAACTTTCTCGAATTGAATTAACAATTTTAAATGCTATGGCCATTACCTCTTTTGTGTTTAGTCTCTTGCTAGCTAACACTTGCTGGTGAATTATGCAATGATAGCTCAAAAAGGCTGAGAATTCATCTTCATTTCGACATAGGGCTATAAATCCATTGATGCAACCTATCGTTGCAGCTGCACCATCCGTTGTTATTGAGACTAATTTAAAAAGTGGTACTTTCAAATCACTGAGCAAGTTTTTAAAGGCTTTGAATATGTCTACACCTCTAGTCCTTTCCTTCAAAGAAATCATACCCAACAATTCTTCTTTAGATGTAAAATCCTTAAAAAACATACAAACGAAAACAAGTAATTGTGCTGTATCTCTTATATCTGTCGATTCATCACACTGAAGGGAAAAACAAGAACATCTATTTATATCACTATATAACTGCTCTTTTACATTCCCACTCATCCTTTCAATTCGTCACATCACTGTGTTTCGAGACAATTGTAGATCTTGAATTGCAGCAACAATTTCACTCTTGTTCTTCAAATCGTTAAAAAGTGAGTCTGACATTTCCAAAAAAATTTCCTTTACAAATTCACCGTCGGAAAATGGCTTACATTGTTTTGCTAAGAGATAGCTTACTTTGAATGATGCAGTAGTTACTGCTTGTGACTTCAACCCGGGCTTTTTAAAAACGCTTTGTTAATTTGTTAATTGAGTTTTAAGATCCCTAACTTTATGTTTTCTCAGTTCAGAATTTGGTGGATAATCTGTTTGATACTTGTTATGTAAAGCTAAAAAATGTCTCTCCAGATTACCCTTTTTAGCAATGGCTACTGAGGTAAGGCATATTAAACAACAACATTTATCCTTCACCATTGTAAAAAAGTAATCGAGTTCCCATTCTTCATTGAAGTGATAAGTTTTCAATTTTTTCGGTTTACTACTCATGTTCGTGGGTATACTAGAATGCAAAGAAGTATGACAATTTAAAGAATAAATATTGAATTAAATATTTTCCTAGAAAATTCAAAAACTCATGAACTGTGGCAATTATCTCCGTTATATTGAGAGAAATAATAACAATACTGCCTATTATGATTGGGGACAACAATACAAGTATAAGAAAATCTAATATAGATATATTCAAATTTACAAGAAGTATGTTAAAGTTACAATATATTTATTACGGTTTACAATACTGACTTCTTAATTTAAATAGAATTATTGTTATTCCTAATATATTTGTAATACTGTCCCTTATTTTTCTCTCAGTATAAGGACCACAGTTTAGAGATCTGTTGCCAAGAATGCTCACTTATCAAGTAAATAGATAGGTAAGAAAAGCAATTTAATTTAAAACAAAGAAAAGGTACTTACATTTTAAACAGAAGAAAAATTGAAACTCAACGTGGTCACCGAGGATAAATAATATTGATTGATAATAATACTGTGAATACAAAAGAAAAGAAGCTACCGTATGACACTACCACATATTCAAGCTAACTGACTGTGTTCTTCGATGAGTCGAGTCGTAACTGTTGCGGTCACGCGTTGCGTCCGGTGACAAGTGTAACACATAAGTCAAAATGTATTGTCTGGGTGGGTGGAGATCAGCGTGTCAGGCTGTCAGAATTCTAGGAATTTATGACCTTGGCAAATTCCCAGAATGCATTAAACTATTGCTAGAAAGTTTTGTCTTCTACAATCGCTTCAAAGTCCATGGTACACGGAATTCCACCCCAGACATTGCGAGCGATCGACGATCGACCAAAATTGGCCTCGCGATCGACCGGTCGACCACGATCGACTTGTTGGCCACCCCTGGTGTAGAGCCTGGCAAAGTTACCATAATTTTCCATGTATAAGATGCTCCCATGTATAAGACAACCCCTACGTTTCAAACCCTCTCAACTGGTTGCTCCCATGTATAAGACAACTCCCAGTTTTTAGTTTAACAATTTTAGACAAAAGTATCATCTTATACAAAGAAAAAAATATGGTATTCCAAAAACCCAACCCTACCCTAAGCTGTAATAAAGGCTCTGGCCTAAACCTATTGCTCTATCTCGTTTCCTCTTCCCTAAGTGCCTCCGGGGACCGTGAGCAGTAAGCTGTGCCTCTTGTTTCTAGGGGAACTGTGAACATCATACTTTCAATGCACTGACCTCTCCATATTATCACTTAGTCACCTTTATAAATTAACAGTGATGAAACAGCATGTTTCAGAGAAAAGGGTTTAAAGGAAATCAATTATTTGGTACATGTACTGCATTAAATAAATGTAATGAAATTTCTCTTCGCAAAAAAAAAAAAAAAAATATGTAACTTTGATTTTGCCAGAGAGCACTTTTTCTCACAAGAAAGCTTCACACTTTTATTGATATACTTGTAGAAGAATAGATTTATGTATTTGTACAAGTAATTTTGCCAGTTTGGACACATAGTGAGGTGGAGCCTGGATCATTCTTCCTACCTATCCACAATCATCACTTTCCGTAGAAAATTGTTCAATTTTTCTTCAATCAGAGTAAACACTACCTACGTCAAGGCTGATGGAGCATAATGTGAAAAGGAAAGTATTATGCTACCATATGATAGATGAAAAGATTTCTATTTTATGATTGTTAAACTTCTCTATGAAAGTGAGAGTATATAAAAGTTTGAATGTTTATTAGTGAACTCAGAAGTTTAAAAAAAATCTTCACCAAATATATAGCAGACCCTAGCTAATACAGTGTGCCCCTTATAAAATCTGGTTCATTTATTTCACCCATGTACTTCAAGGCCAGGAGATTTTACTTTGTCCAAAGTTACTTTCAGTTTTTGGAATTGTTTTTCATAGGAACCTAAGAGCACCTGGATACAGAGTCGTACTGGGCTATGGTTGAAATATTTTATGTGAATTATGTCATATAACTCTTGAGCTAGAGAAGAGTAGTTTTGTCAGTGTGATGGATGCAAAGGCTAAATTGGAGCAGATTCAAGAGGGAATGGGAGGAATTGAGTAGAACGCAGTTAGAGGGTGAGACAACTTTTCGAAGGGGCTCTTCTCTAAAGTAGAGCAAGGTAGAATTAAGAAAATATCTGTGTTTATTTTTTAGATAGTTATACAACTCAGTACAGATTTAGTAATGGTCTGTGTCTATATGCAGAATTTCTAAAGTATAATATAATACTTGTATATAGACTTGGTCTCATTGCACGTGGATATCCTAAAAACATCTAGTACTATGTGAGCAATCAATATGCAATAAGCACTCTTCTAAGTGCTTTATGTATATTATATTTCTCAATCCACATAAGAAACTTGAAATTGAAATACCATTATCTTATTTTTATAGAAAGAACCAAACTATAGACAAGTGAGAGACTTGTCAAAGATTACAAAGACGTGTAGTTGAAGATGTAATTTCCAAGAGTATAAGTCTCATTACCAAAAAAGCTATAGTTTCTTCTATACAAATCTCTGCTTTGGGATTTGGGAAAATAAAAATGCAGAAACTAGGATGGGATTAGAATGGCTTGAAAAGAGTTTATAAAGAGGATGTGGGAATCCTTTAAGCTTATATGTACCATTAGTATAGTTGTGGCTTAGAAAGTAATGGTGATACCTGAGGAGGATTTGCACATGTGACAGTGAAATGGCCAGAATGCAGCTTTTTGCAATAGTTTGTGAAATAAAGGCACAAGACATCATCCATTGGGTTATCACATGCATAGAGGATAAAGAATGAATTCTGGGAAATGAATCTTTTCCTCAGAGACATGATGGTATGGGGACAGAGAAAAAGTCTAACATTCAATTCTAAATGATAAAACTGGGTGGCTTGGGCAATAAGTGATCAAGAGCCAAAATAGAGTTGGTTTGGGTAAAAATAATGGGATTTGCTTAATTGTAGTTTTACAAAATGGACAAATACTTTAAAAAATAAGAATGGAACATAGGAAGGGGACCCTATTAGTAATTACAGCTTTAATATCATCTGCATAAATTGTTATATGTTAATTAATTCATTCAGAAATATTTTACCTCCTGCTCTACTGTGAGCACTGGGTTAGATATTACAAGTATGGGATTGAAATATAGCTCATGTGTGCTCTTAGCAATTTTACCTCAAAATAGAGAATATAGTTAAGTATACAGGTAATTGAATTCAATTGTGGGAATTGCTTTAATGTGAGGTAGATATTGTATTAGCATATATGAAAGACCCTAATCTAGATGTAGAGATGGATGTCAGGAAAGGCTTTCAGAGCAGATTAAATAAATTTTTATGAAAAGAAAGAAAAAATATGCAAAAAACAAAGTTTGGAAAACATCTGAAAATAAAGGCAGGAGATGAAAGAAGGAACAATTTCTTCTATAGAGAATGAACCAATATATATATATACTATTGTGCTAAGCAATGTGAATTAGTGATTTATGAGGAAGTATTTAACAGATCTCTAAATTTTAATGCTTTTAGATATGTAACAGGAGGAGTACATATGACTTGTAACCGAGTGGCTTCCTCTCAAAGAGAAGGAAGCTAGCTCTCTGAACATGTTAAATTAAAGAGTAAGTATCTATTTAAGAAGCAGAGTAGGAAACAAAGGCTAAAACCTTCAAAAAGAAAAAAAGGAAGGCATAATAGTGAGAAAAAAGTGTAAAGGTTTTGGTATGAAGGCAGAGACATCCCTTATACTGATCAGAACCCAAGAACAAATCAACATAAAGCCAGACCTTGAACACTGAACCAAAATGAACACAAAGAAGGGTGAGCAGTAGGCATCAAAGATCAAAAAGAATTTCAAATATGTACCATTCTTTTTTGGATGGCTCTTCAATTGCATAATTTTTCATTAGATTGAACAAAGACTCTGGCCCATTTCTAATAGATAGGAGTCACCTAGATATGTGATCTGTGGTACAGATAATGCTAGCTTCTCTCTTTCCCGTTTTCTGTGTCCACAGCTTCTCAGACTCAAATGTTGCTTTATGCTGTCAAGAATCTGCTAATAGGCGTAGAAACTATGCTTGAAACCGCTTACTCTTGAGTAGCCATATGATTAGTTAACCCATGAGGAACCTCATGCTTGCTTTCAATAGTCAGTTTGTTTATACATGAAGGTTTTAAGGTAACCTAGTTGAACAAAGCCTTCTTTAGGAAGATGAACTGCAGATGAACAGTCATTGAGCAATTAATACAGTGAGACACTTTTTATTTTTCCTAGAAATTGAAAATCAAATTCTGCTTCACTGGTTGAGTTCATTTTTTATAACAGCTTTATTGAAGTTTAATAGATATATGAGGGCAGGCTGATCAATTTTGACCCCACTTAAATAGAAAATGAATGGGAAAATATATTTTAATGAAATAAAACAAAAATATACCTACATCATTTATTTTCAAAGCTGTGTCACTATTTTTCTACAAAATCACCTCATACTTCAATATTCTTCCATGATCAATTTTGTTTGCTTGTTTTGTTTTGTTGTTGTTGTTAAATTTATTGGTGTCACATTGGTTGGTAACAATTACACAGTTTCCAGGTGTACAACTCTACATTACATTGTCTATGTATTGCATTATGTGCTCACCACCCAGAATCAGCTCTCCCTCCAAACTCCTCCCCCCACACTGTCCCACCCTCCTCCCCCGTTACCCTCAGGTAACCACCAAACTGTTGAGTATGTCCTTAAGGTTTGTTTCTTTGTTACTTTCAGTGGATCATAATACTTCCAAAATCTTGATGAAGCTGATCATTTGCAGTGAAAGGCCTCCCATTTCGTAGTTTGTCACTCAAGTCTGCCTGTCCCGCTTTATCTTTGAACTGCCTTACTATGTGTCTTCCAGTACTCATCTTCACACTGGTCACCCTAAATAGCTTGCATTCGTCTGTGAATTTCAATTGGAGAAACTTTTCTCTCTGTTAAATATTCAGTAACAGCATGCTGTTTGTACTGAATGTCTGAAAACTCTTCCATTTCGAGAAGTACTGAGAGAAAAACAAGTAAGCTTCTGTGCTTACAAGGTCAAGAAAGATGGAGAGAAGAAGCAGTTATATCCAGATATGTCTAATGTAACAAAAAATATGATAGTGGTGGCAAAAGCCCACTCTCATACAAAGAACTGCATTGCACACATTATTGTGTTCAATCTGAGGAGTTTAGTCAGTTGTATGTAGCTGTGATACCATCACCACAATTAAGGTAATAGACATATCTAACAGTTCCCAGAGTTTTTTGTGTCTCTTTGGTTTTTGTTTTGTTTTGTTGTATTTTGTTTGAGGTAGTGCACTTAATATGAGATCTACTCTTAAATTTTGAAGTGCATGGAAAGCCGGGATGGCTCAGTGGGTTAAGCGCTCACTTTGCAGCACCCAGGACCAAGGATCAAATCCCGGCCCCGGCCTGTGTAGACCCATATGCTGAAATGGGCAGTGCCCCCAGTTCAGTTCTCACTGGGATGAGACCCTGGCCCAGTTCCTGCCCTGTGCAGCCCCGCACACACCTGTGGAATGAAACTATGTGGAAAAACCAATGATGTGCAACTATGGAAACTGTTCTGGGCCCTCCCTCTTCTCTCTGTCTCTGTATCTCTCTCTCTCTCTCTCTCTCTGTCAAAAACAATAAAAATTAATGTTAAAAAAAAATTTTTTTTTGAAGTACATAATACAATATTGTTTTTTTTGTTGTTTGTTTGTTTTTTTAATATATTTTTATTTATTTATTTTTATTTTTGACAGAGAGAGAGAGAGAGAGAGAGAGAGAGAGAGAGAGAGAGAGAGAGAGAGAGAGAGAGAGATACAGAGAGAGAATCGAACTGGGGGAGCTCCCAGTTCAGCATATGGTTCTGCACGGGCCGGGGCCGGGGCCGGGATTTGATCCCCGGTTCCCGGCTCTGCAAAGTGAGCGCCCAACCCACCGAGCCATCCCGGCTTCCCCTAATATTGTTAACTATAGGTACTATGTTGCATACCAAGTGTCCAGGACTTATGTGTCTTGCATCACAGAAAATGTATACCTTTTGAATAACCACTTTCCAATTTCCCTACCTGTCCAACTCTTGGTATCAACTATTGTATTCTCTATTTCTATGAATTTGAATACTTTAGATACATCATTTAAGTGTAATCAAACAGTATTTAAACTTCTGTGACTAGCTTGTTTTATTTAGCATAATGTCCTTCATCTCAATCCATTTTTCTGCAAATGATATAATTTTTTTTTAAGGCTGAATAATATCCCATTGTATGCATGTACCACATTTCTTTTTCTAGCCATCTGTCTGTTGATGGATATTTGGGTTATTCCCATATAGTGGCTTTTACAAATAGCGTTGCAGTAAACAATGGAGTGAAAATATCTTTCAGACCCTGACTTAAATTATTTATTTTAAATATAAACCCAGAAATGGGATTTTGGATCATTTGCCAGGTCTATGTTTAATTGTTTAAGGAATCTGCATACTGTTTTCTATGGCTGCCATATTGTTTTACATTCTCATAAACAGGAACTCTTGTACACTATTGATTGAATTTTGATTTGCAAGAAAATGCTATGTTGAACCTCAACTTCTCTTAACACATTCAGTTTTTTATCGCATCCTCTCATCAATATCTGGTCATCTCCCACCACCTGGATCAACTTCATCTCCAGACCAACGTGCCAATGTCTGATACCCTAGTTTTCCCCCAGTTGTCTCCAATCAGCTTTTCTTTCTTCTAGCCCCTTCCCCCACCTTTTTATTTTCAAACAGTAGGCAGAACAATCCTATTAAGTGAGAAATATATCATACCTATTTTCTCATCTAAATTTCCCAGTGGCTTCTCATCTCATTCAGAATAGAAGAGAAATAGAAGTGAAACTTTTATAACAGATAAACCTTCCACAAGATCATCACCCCTGATTCTCCCTTAGCTTTCTAATTTAATTTGAGCATGGTTCAAACATGTTGTTTGCTGATCCATATGACAGGTGCTTTGTTTACCCAAATTTTATCATGTTTAAGTTCCCTAATATCCTTCAGGTTATACTTACATATCACCCATCATGTTTGCTCAACACACACACACACACACACACACACACACACACACACACTTTCATTAGTGAATGAAACAACTTTATTGTTTCTTCTTCCACATACACTAGCACACATCAGATATATCAGCTATTTAGCCTTTCCTTTTTTGGTCTTATCTATAAATATAAGCTCCATAAGAACAAGGATTTTTGTCTATTTTGATCTCCAATGTATCCTCAGTGCCCAAAGAGTGTTGAACACATAGAAGATACTCCAAAAACATTTATTTAATTAATAAATGTTATATGAGAAAATTCTATCTTTAAACTTGAGAATGGCACTCAGTATATATAAATGCTTACATTAAAATTAGCATGAATAGAATTGGGGTTCAGAGTTACCTATATTACTATATTGTTCCCTCCTGTCCTCTTATGTCCTCTTTTCTCCTCACTCTTGTTTTCTTTTTCTCCCTATGGATTATTAATATATGACAATCTCTAATCTTCTCCCTCAGCAATCCTGGAAACTAGTATGGTCTTGCCTGCTTAGATTTTTTTCTCCTCCCTTTATCCTTTTAGCTATATTCTCAGTTGTAACACGTGTTCATTTGGGCTATTGTGATACAGAGTTTACACACACACATACACTCACATGAGAATGAGAGACATTGGATTAATTTCATGAATTAACTTGTTGTTGTTGTTTTGTATTTATTTCAGTTAATCAACTTTTATCTATTTTTATGCCAACATAATCCAGGGGCAGATAATAGTCTGTAATTGTAAGAATGTCATCATAACTATTATTAATACTCAATAATTTTCATATAAAAGTACATTAAAATATATCATGTATCATATTATATGACAATATCTATAAGATCAGTAACACATTTCAAATGTAAATATTTGATTAAGCCCTTTTAATAAAATATTTAATATTATATAATTAAACACAAAGATTATAGTATATTTTCCCATATTAACTAATGTATTCCTTCAGAAAAAAATAGTTCAAAATGTTACAGTAAAAGGGTATTCAAATGTATTGTTTCTTAATAAATTGAAATCAATTTTATTTATTTTTAAAAAGATTTATGTTGTTGTTTTTGATAGAGACAGAGAGAGACAGCAAGAAGGGGGAGGGCCCAGAATAGTCTCCATAGTTGTACATCATCAGTTTTCAACATGGTCAGGCTCCACACAGGTGGCTGAGGCTGTGCAGGGCGGAACCAGGCCAGGTACCTCTCACATGGGAGGAACGCCCCCATGAGCTAGGGAATGAACCATAGGCCTCCCACATGGGAAGCTTGTCCCAGCAGGAACCAAAGTGGGGACCTCCTACATGGCAAGCATATTCTAGTCCAGCATATGCATCTGCATGGGCCAGGGCCGGAATTCAATCCTTATTCCCCAAGACTGCAAAGTGTGTGCTTAACCCATGAGCCATTTGGCTTCCCTGAAATCAATTTTAATATTTAACATACTATAATTATTTCCCACCCTACTACAGGCATTGACAAAGGTAGAGCTTTTTGGTAGAAATAGAAAAGAAAGGTTGTTAATAAAGATAATTTGTTTACTTGGCAGTATCCAAAATTTTCATATGTAGATATTCCTGTGATTCCTTCTCATCAACTTTCTTACTTCTTGTATATTTCTCAATAAAAACAAAAATTCTCCAAGAAGTTAACCAAGGCTGTCTTTATTTCCCTTTTGATGAATAATTCATATAGTTTGAGAGAGCATAACAGATACAATATTATGAGAATTTTACTTGCATAAGACAGATGGTCTTTGAAAATAATTTTGGCATAACTTTAAATGTGGATTTTTTTTTGGCATATGGAAGTCGATTTAGCATATGTGTTATGGTTAAGGACAGGTCAGATTATTGGGGTTTTGCTCATAGCATGTTTTTATAATATCATATTTCATATTTTGTGGTTCTTATAAGTAATGCTATTAAGAAAAACACTTAATAGACAAAAATACATTATTTGATAAGAGGTTGTATCAGTTAATCCACCTGCTATGTTAGAAATTTTGTGCAATGTTTTTCTGGGGAAGGGTGAAATAGAGATATTAATTTTTCAAATCTTTAACTTTCCTGATTTGTAAAGGTTTTTATGAGATATTATCTTCAATATATATTGCTTATCAGAAAAGTACAAAATCCACAAGAAGAATATAGAATTTCCTTTTCTATGTGAAAAGGAAATACAATAAACTAAATATATTTATTTTTACACCCATAGCAGTTTATAGTATAGTAATAACTGAGGCATTTTATCATATAAGGAGATGAGTGTTAAATACATCAGATAAATATTTCAACGTTTTAAAAAACTTGTGTGTGAGCATCATGACTATGTTATATAATTATTCTGAGTCTCATAATTTCTTCACATATAAATTACAAACAACCCAGATTTTTGTGTTGGTCAGCAGTATATGAATCACAAGTGACAGACCCCAATCAAAATCTCCAAAGAAGATGCTGATTTTTCTAAGTGGCAAGTACAAGCAGAGAAGCTGGTTTCATGCATAGCTTGATTAATCAGTTCAAATGTCATCTGTCTTCTCATTCTTTTCTCTTTTATTCACTCATGCTATTTCTACTCTTAAGGAGACTTTCTTCATGTGGCAGCAGATTTTGATTCTGGGTTATTCAAGCTTACTTTATCTTTAAAAGTAATTAGTGATCCATATTGAAATATATATGTATATATTTAATCTTTTTTAAATATAAAAACATATGCAGCATCATTAGAACACAGCACATAATTTAAGTTTTGTTACTGTTCTTTTTTCCCCTAATTACTTAATCCATGAGAAGGTAAGGCTCAGATGGTTACTGTGAATCACACAGCAGTATTGTATCCTATAGAGCAGGGGTGTCAAATCTTTTGGCTTCCCAGGGCGACAGTGGAAGAACAGTCTTGGGCCACTCATAAAATACACTAACAATAGCTAAAAAGCTAAAAATAAATTTGCAAAAGTATCTCATATGTTTTAAGAAAATTACGAATTTGTATTGGGCTGCATTCAAAGTTGTCTTGGGCTGTACGCAGCCCCTGGGCTGTTGGTTGGAAAGGCTTTCTATAGAGCGAGCATTCACCTACCCGTTTTTTGACCTGGTATAGTAAGACATATGAGAGCTTTTCAGAAAAAAATCCAACCGTTGTCAATATATCAGGAGTGCTTATATGGCTGAATACTTTCTGGACAGCCCTCATATATATTTTATTCACAATCCTCAGAAACACAGTGCTCTCTTTCGTCAGTTCCCATTAAGTGTTCTGATGAGAGAAGTCATGCCTGTAATTATGTGTGTAAACACTTAGTAGCATTTCCCTGTATATTGGCTTAGGTATAATGGTTTTTAACTAAATGATAGTATTTATTTGGTAATATATTAATTAGTTATTGCAGTACACCATGGGAGACTTTTCAATTTTGATTAATTTGTATTTTTATTGCAAATACAGTTCTAATTACAAATAAAAGCCAACTTTACTTCTTTAAAACCATGTTTGTAAAGTATGTAATTTTGTAGTTGTTGCAAAATTCAATATATTTTGTCATAGCTTTGGGCTAATAACTTTAAATTTACTATACAAAATTAAAACTTTAAATCTTAAAATTTCTGTATAGATGGTTCATTTTCTTTTTGGTTCTTCTGAATAAAAACAACAATTTCTAAACACTATAATTCTGAAATCTGTAAAACTTCAAAGAATTCAATTCTTTATATTGGCTTTAAAAGTTTATAATAGACAAAGTGTTTATAAGTTGGGGTTTAAGATCTAGTATGAATGTATTGTCCATGCCTATGAAACTTGTGAAACATTTCTACTGTCAGTTTTATATACATATAAAAACCAGGTCAGTGAAGAGAATATGCATCCTATATTTCTGGATGAATGATCAAGGGACTTGAAGAAAGGCCTAATTTTAAAAGTATAGCATGAAAACTAAGAGAGGTATTTGTGTTGCTTGCAGCATTGTTACTATTTCATATATTTATTCTAAATGAAGCCTAATTTAAAATAATCAGAATAAAAGTCTTGTAAGATTTTTTTAAATAAAATATCAGAACTCAATTAAAACCCCCACGAATTCCACATACCTCTCTCCTTTTTTGATCCTAATTCTATCACCACTCCAAATTTATGACTACCTTGAATTTGGTGTATTTTTAATTCTTCATTATGTACATGCTCTTATATACCATATATATTGAGAAAGCCAACAAGAATATTTATTAGGATGTGTATTTATTAGATGTAGATATGTGCACATATACACACATATATCTGCTAATAAATACATATGCTAATCAATATTTCTTTTGTTTTTTTCATTTTATATTGACAAGTTGACTCTAAAATGTTTTGGAAATAGAAATGTCTTAAGACTGCAGAACCCATCTTGAAAATGAGAGCAAAATGGAGGACTTAAATGACTTGTTTCAAGGCTTACAGCAAAGCTGTATTTAC
The DNA here is from genome assembly GCA_004027555.1 of Craseonycteris thonglongyai. Classification (NCBI taxonomy): domain Eukaryota; kingdom Metazoa; phylum Chordata; class Mammalia; order Chiroptera; family Craseonycteridae; genus Craseonycteris; species Craseonycteris thonglongyai. The sequence continues at coordinate 13,143 of PVKE010032039.1, forward strand.
CAAAACAGTATGGCATTGCCTTAAGAATTAAATAATTTTGAAAATGCAACAGAACAGAACATCTAAAAATACGTCCACTATTAAAGTTGTTTTATTTTTAGTTAAGTTTTTAGCATGCCACTGAAGCAAATTAAGGGGTAGGTGAAACTATTTTCATCAAATTGTGATGGATAAATTGAATCAATCCATGTAATAGTGAACCTAGAATCATACTTCACACCAAAACTATTTGAAAATAGATCATGGTCCTATACCTAAAAACTAAACTTACAAAACCTCTAGAAAAATATTTATGGTAACTTTTTAATATAATATTGGATTAGGTAACAGATTCTGTAACATGTCTGCAAAACTATCAATCACAATTTTAAAAATTAATAAAATGACCTTCATTAAAATTAAAACAATGTAATCCTCAAAAGACATATTTAAGAAAATGAAAACACTTCTAAAAAGCTGGGATAAATTCTAGAAAAATATATATGTATGAATTCTAGAAAAATGTGTGTGTGTGTGTGCGTGCAAGCACACACACACACACACACACACACACACACACAAATATATGCTATTTGGAAAAAACCCAGCCATAAATGCATTTCTTTTTCATGTTACATGGATGGATACTTTTCAACAGCCCTGGTATATATGGCAAAAGGATTTAATCAGGTTAATAATAATAATTTTTAGAACAATAATGTAAAGAACACCCCAATATAAAGAACACCCCAATTAAAAAGATTCTTTACAAGATAAGATACATAAATGCCTAATATGCATATGAAAAGATGTTCAACCTCATTAGTGATTGTGGAAATGTACATTAAAACTATCACTTCACATACATTTGAATAATTAACATTTAAATGTCTGACATTACCAAGTGGAGTTAAGTACTTAGAAAGATGGAAGGTCATATAATATATATATTTTTTTCTGTGTGTACTATAAAATTATAAACCACTTTGGTTTATAGTTAATGACTTTTATTAAGTTAAATATATACTTACTTTATGACTGTGCGATTCTAGACCAAAGAAAATGTCCATGGTAATTGGGTAAATAAAAAAGAAATAAAAGTGTCTTCAAAATATTTCTACAATAATATTTAGAGAACCTACTGTTTATAATCAGGAACTTAGAGAAAACCAAATGCTCATGAACAGTAAACAAGTTATGATATATTTTATTCAGAAATACAAAGAGTGGATTGCATATATGTGCAGCAATATGTATGAATCTAAAACCATTATGCTGAGAAAACAAATCAGGTCCAACAGAGTAGTACTATGTTATCCCTTTTACATGCAGTGCTAAAACAGAAAAAAAAATTCATTATGGGTATGGGAGTTAATAGATAATTAGAAAAAGGGAGTGTTTTAATAAGAAAGAAATATTCCATATTCTATTGTGTCTGTGGCTACATGGATGTATGAAGTTTTCAAAATTCATCAAACTGCACACTTACAACTTGTATATAAATTAGGCCTCAAAATAAAATAGTTCCCAATGATTAAAGGTTCCGAATAAGAATATATCCCTTAGAGTACTTAAATCATTTTATGATTACAATTCTCATTTTTTCTTTATCTTTTTGTAGTCTATTACTTTCCATTATTTTTATTTACTTACTAACTTAACTATATATTTAAAAATATTTTTATTTTATCTTGTTTAGCAACCTTCAAAATAAATATTTTGAAGAAATAGCTAGTCTGTCAAACTACCAAGTTGAATTTAACTCTGCTGTTTTCAATGCAAGTAGCTCTGAGACTTCATAATTCCAAGTTCTACAGCTATTTTAGTGTTTTGATGTTTATCCATGTTTATTTTCATATAATTTTCATATAATTATAGAGTACATAAGATTCAAATAAATATATCATGAGATTTTGAGTTGGGTGTGTTGGCTTATGGTCAGATATGAACAAAAAAAATCCTGATACCCAATTTGCCAAAATGCCATTACAGGACAGGTGCAGTTATAGAAAAATAAAATTATAAGTAAGTGAATAAGAATGGAAGATAAATAGACTAAGCATAGTACATGATTTCATACTCATTTTATCTTCCTTATAGTCTACAAATGTGCTACTCATTTTTCAAACAACTGTTTCAAGGAGGGAAAAACAAACATAGGAAAAGCATCACTACCACGTTTAAGATGTTGGTCTCAGGCACAAGTCTTCTTAATACGTATTTTATGTTTCTGTTGATTATAAAAAAACAAGACTGTATAAACAAAAACAAGAAGAAAATCAATGCCTTTTCTATCGTTCATCCAAAATATTCAACAAGGGATTTTTGGAGCTTATATTATTCTTTAATATAAATCAATAGATTAATATTACTAATTATATGCTGATATAATTCTATAAAATAGAATTGTATAGAGATAAATCAGTACTGTAAAGGTATGACTTGCTCTGAACATGCAGTAGATGAAACCTAAAGTGGTTTGATTTTTACACTTTGTAATTATTAATATCATGTAGGAGAATATTTTAAGAACAGAGACTTTGTTCATACCCATTTAATTAATTAAATTTAATGTGGATGGGAGTACAGAGTAAACATATTGTGTTTTTGTTTTGTTTTTGTTTTGGAACAAAGATTAACCTTTTATCCATAAGACAGATCACCCCACATTACCTTTTTGAAGATTCTGTCCCTGTCTATTAACAGTCTCTTCAATGAACTTTATGGACATTGCTCATTTGTATTTCTCTCAATACCTCCAATCATGAATCTTTAAAGCACTCATTAATTTTCAGTAAAGATTTATAACTATTCCTCTAGGTCCCTTAATGCTTTAATGTTAAGGAATTTGGCTTTTTAATAAGTAAAAGAAAGTAATACATAAATAAATAAATTTACACACACACATAAATGCATGCATATGTATACATACACCAATTAATTGCTATAAATTATTTAAAACTTAAGAGAATATAGCATTCATGTTTCATATTTTGATGTATCCTTTTTTTAATTAAAAAAATCACATTTATCAAGTGTTATTGTCTATAGACCACAAAACATAAAATCCCTAGAGTGTTCTTATTAAAAGAAGTACACTGATGAATTAGTTTCCTAAGGCTGACATAACAAAGGACTAGAATGTGAGTGTCTTAGAATAACAGAAAATTTTCTTACAGTTCTGGAGGGTAAAAGCCTTAAATAAAGGTGCCGTTGTGTCCACATTCTCTCTGATACTCTAGGGGAAAATCTTTCCTTGTCTTTTCTAGCTTCTGGTGTTCGCCAGAAATCTATGACTTTTCTTGGCTTGTAGAAACATCACTTAAGTCACCTGGCTGTATTCTCTATTTATGTCTTAACATTATCTTTGCTCTGTGCATGTCTGTCTGATGTTCAAATTTTCCCTTTTTATTAGGACATCAGTCATATTGATTAAAATCCATTCTAATGACCTCATTTCAACTTGATTAGCTCTGCACAGAATGTATTCCCACATAAGGTTATACTGTGAGGCACTGGGGTTTAGGATTTCAACACTCTTTTTTGGGGAGACACAATACAACTCATAACAATACATATACTTCATGCTGTTGGTATGGAACAGAATTAGGTTGCTTTTTTTTATGTTTGGTTCTAACTGTAAATATTTGCATAACATGGGATAATTTACTTAACCTCCCTAAATTTCTGTTGTTTCACCAGGGAAATGTAGATAGAGATTTGTGTCCAAAAAGTGGGATTATGCTTATAATTACTTAGCACGGTGTCTGACAAAATAGAAGCTTTTATTATCATTGGAGGTAATATGTAAACAGAAATATAAGAATAAACTATCATAGAGACAACTATGTGAACAAATATGAGGTACAGTATGTCAAGTATTACAAACAAGTGAGGGTGACACTGGTGCCTATGAAGTTTGTTTAGCATTTCTGGCAGGAAACAGGAGCCTATCCCCAAAGAAACATATTTTCCTTCAGCTATAATTGAATTGAGGTTTCCCAGATGTATTTCAGGTTGTTTCTGAAGTTGTAGGATTTCATAACGTATTTTCACTGTGTGACATTTGCCATTACTGTAAAATAATAATAAATAATAATAATAAGCTTTTTAAGAAATTACTCACTGGGGCTTCTCTGGGAAAATATATTCTGCCACTGACTATTACCTACAGTCGGGTTCTAATTATGTTTATTTGTAAGAGTAAGCTTTCTGAATATTCATGACATCAATTTATCAATCAGTTAATTTATTTGTTCAAACTTTTGTTCAACTTACGATCACCAACTTTTTGCCAACCACTGTGTTTCTGATGATAGTAGCAACCTAAATGCTCAACAGTAGGTGATTGGTTAAAGAAATTGTGTCACATTGACACAATGAAGCATCACTTGGCCATAAAGGAAAATAAAATCTTACCATTCCCAACAACATGGATGGAACTAGAAATTATCATGCTAAGTTAAATAAATCTGATAAGAAGCACAAATACCATATAATGTCACTTATATGTGGGATCTAAAGAAAAGAATAAACAATCAAAATAGAAGTAGACTCCAACTGATGGAATCAAATGGGAGGAAGGATGAGCAGATGGGTGGGAAGGGTGAATGGATTGAGAAATACAAACTGGTAGACACATAGCGGTAAAGGGAATGTAAGGTTCAGTACAGGGAGTATAGGTAATAATGTTGAAAAAGCTATGCATGGTTTCAGGTGAACATTGGACCCATGGGGGGAGCATTTCATAAATTATATAGATGCACACCCACTATGCTGTACACCTGAAAAATAATACAAATTAATGTTGAATGTCAAAAAAATTATATAATACACACACATACACACACACACACACACACACACACAGGTATATAATGGGAAGGTATCAGATGGGAACTATACCTGTTGGGGTTATCACTATATAGAACTGTAAATATCTTAGTATTATATGATCTTATACACATGAAACTATAAAGAAAATAAAAATAATAATATAGTAATATTTTTGCTGGATATTAACTGAAGGCTCAAATTTATACAATTTTGTAGGACCAGCTAATACTCCTGCAACATGTTTTATACTGATATCCAAATCTCAGGAGTTTCTAGATATGTGCACCTTTTGTAATTTTAACTCCTTATATAATAATATACATATAGGCTTATGAGTTGTTTTTAAAGTTGTTTTCTAAAATATATCTATAATATAATTTAATATAGTGCCTTTTCAGTAAACTTAAATTACAGTACAAGTAATAGTATGATTCTTTTCCAACCTACTCAAGGCCCTTTTTGTTTAAATTGCTTTTCAGCTAGATATTCACGCAGCAGTAATATAAACCAGGTTAGGTACATGTCTAGGCTAATAGATTCAACTAAAAATTTTATTATTTGAATAGCCATAATTTTAATAGAGTCAAAATATTTAAGGTCTTTAACCTCTACAATAGCCTTATTAAAATTTAGAATAAGTGACTTTAAATTATGAGAATTAAGCAAAAAATAAGCAGGAATATCATATGTACATACAAACATTACTTAAATTTTTAAAATGTGATTCAATGGAAGAGAGAATAATGTAG
>PVKE010032040.1:0-18705 GCA_004027555.1 Craseonycteris thonglongyai
TTGGTTTTTCCACATAGTTTCATTCCACAGGTGGGTGGGGCTGCCCAGGGCAGGAACTGGGCCGGGGTCTTGCCCCGGTGAGAATTGAACTAGGGGAGCTCCCAGCTCAGCATATGGGTCCGCACGGGCCGGGGCCGGGATTCAATCCTTGGTCCCCAGGGCTGCATAGTGAGCTCCTAACCCACTGAGCCATCCCGGCTTCCCCTACTTTTTTAATCTTATAATCACCAGTTTAGAAAAACAAATGGAAACAGTGGGTTATAAATACCATATGTTGCCATGTATAATACACACTTTTTTTTGCCCAAGTATGTGAGTGAAAAATAAGAATGTGCATTATAGGTAGTACTAATTCCGTATTTATATAAATGTTTTTAAGTCTTTTGTTTATGCATATGAGTTAAAAGTGTAACTCTAGAAATCAATAATTAAAAAATTAAAACAAAAGATTTTTTTCCTGAAAGTTTGGACCAAAATGTGAGTACACATTATATATGGGAGTACATAATACACAGCAAAATATGGTAGTTTGTTCAATACTTTCTAAGGAATTAATTAATTACATGCACATTTAGTTTTTACACACTTGCCGAGAAATGTGTCCCCCTAATTTTTTTCTCCCTAGTCTGACATGAAATTTACAGATCTAATCACAGCCTCTGTTGAAAAACCTTTTGTTAAAATCAGTTGCCCATAGCTTGATAAATTTTAAATACTTAGTGATTAACATGTTAATAACAAGTGTGAATATCATTTACTGTATGTATCTATAATTTCATTAACACCTATGTTTCTTACTATTCATTCCTCAAATGAAGAGTTTTCCAGTTTACAACTAAGTGGCAATTATTACGTAATTTTTATTTAATAAAATAAAGAATAAACTGCTGCTGACAGTATTGATAATTCTTGGGGAAGCTGAGATGGTTCAGCAGGTAAAGCACTCACTTTGCAGTCCCAGGGACCGAGGATCAAATCCCGGCCCCAGCCTGTGTGGACCCATATGCTGAACTGGGATGTGTTTCCCATGCGGGAGGCCCCCAGTTTGGTTCTCGCACCCCCCTCCCCAGTTTGGCCCCTGGCTCAAGGGTGGTGTGCCTCCCAGATGGGAGGCCCCCAGCCCAGTTCCTGCCTGGTGTGGCCCCTGCTCACCTGTGTGGAATGAAACCATATCAAAAACTGATGATGTACAACTATGGAGACTGCTTTGGGCCCTCCCTCTTCTCTCTGTCTTTCATTATCTCTGTCTCTGTCAAAAACAATAAAATAAATCTTAAAAAAATTTTAAATAATAATTTTTATATTTGCTTGTAACATGCTTCCATACCGTTCTTTTATATATTTGTCTACTATTGTACCATAATTTTAAGTGCCTTTGAGTGAAAGAAAGTGGTTGAAATATAAAAGAAGCTACTTGGAATGTCTGTAATATCACGTGTCTTTGTATGTTTACACCTGCTTGAAGGAAAGAGTAAATTATTTCCTGAGAACCCCACAGTTAATATAGCTAGTTCCACCTCTGATCTGCTCCGAGGCATTTAACCTCTCTTAACCTTGGTTTCCTTATTTAGAGGAAGTGGCTGTTGAGCCTTACCTAAATCATAAAGTGAGTGCAAGTAATTGTGTACTGAGAATTCTAAGAAAGGGTAATGGAAAATGTCAAGTATAAATGAAAGAGTTATAACTACTCTCCTCTCTCGAAGAAACTGCAATTCACTTACTGAACTTTTATCATTTTTAAAACTGTCTACCTTTTTAAAAAAAGAACCATTAAAACATAAGTACATAAATGAATATAGTGTTTTGATTTGTTACGTCAATAGAAATTTTGAATTAATTGAAGCATACAGCTTAAACATTTTTTATTACATTTAAATAGTAGGTTAACCAAAACCCAGTTAATAATTTGGGAATAGATTTTGTCAGGTGAATGCTTAAATGGATGGTATGTACATTAAAGGGCTTAAACTTTTTCTTTTATACTGATTCAAGACTGATAATTTATCTCCTTCCCCATTCTAATTACTTGAACTTGGCTGCAGGGGTGGTGGTGGTGGTGGTGGGGTCTACCACTAATTATATAACCCTGGTATAATTTACTTACTTTCTCAGAAATTCTTCCAACCTACCCCCTACCCCTAAAAGGCTAATGTTCATTTTGAATTTTCAAGAGGGAGATATGATATGCAGTTTTTTTAATTCTGTTTGCTGCTCAAGCCTTCTTACTCAAAGAGAGCTTATTAACCTCTCCTGTAAAACAGATTGGGAAATACTAAGCTAAGTACCATATGGAAGAAAGATGGGAGGTGATGGTAGAAAAGTAAAAAATTCAGAGCGACCTTTTATTCCATGGTTAGGAGTATAAACTCTATAATAAAAGCAGTTGGAAACCATAAAATCTTTTTAAGGAGTGTGATATAAGACTATAATTTGGAAGAATAATAGTAAGAGGGTGGATAATTGTCCTTTCGCATTTAACCCTTTATGCTAGTAGTTCACAGACATATTAAGTGAGTGAAATATAGAAGACAAAGATCTTCAAATATATTTTAGTTTCTTGTTGCTTTTAGAGCTTGGAAATCTGTTGAGTACATTTGTTTTAGCAACTATATTTGCTCTAATTTATATATTGCAATGAATTTAAGCAAACTTTTACATTGGTCTTATATGCCAAAGTATATATGATTATCTTAAAGCACCCTATGTTCCTCACTCTTTTATTTTCATTGAGGAAGGTTTGGGTTTTTGTTTTTTAATGCTTTACTAAAATCATTTCAACTCTCTTACCCTTCCAGTAATAATTTGTGTTAAACATCTTATATGATGTTTATGCTGATTATTAAATTAGCTGCTATACTACTTGCTATTTTTACTTAAACATTCCTCCAGAAGAAGGTAGCACAAACCAACAGATACCAGGGTGCTGAATTAAAATGATTCTTACATTTTGGCTGATGTCTTACTAGTCTATGTCAGTTTCCTACTTTACTTTCCTCATCTTTAAGATGGAAATTATGATAATACTTACTCAAAAGGCTGTATAAAGTCAGTTTTAAAAGTGCTTAATATAATGGTCTAACCTAACACATAGTAAGTACTCAATAATTGATTCATTGTATTGTTAGGGAATCATTTTCATCTAAGAATCTATAGTATCAAAGAAAAAGTTGGAGCTTTAGAATTAGGCTTGTGTTCAAATTCTGATTCTATCACCTATTAGCTTTGTAACCTTGGACAACTCTATGCCTCAGCTTTTCCATCTGGAAATATGAATAATAATGTTTACTTCATTAGATTATGAAGATTGAATAGCATATATATAGTGTCTGGCATATAAATATTATGTCACCTCCTCCTCTATATAGACTTCCTAGGCCTCTTGCCTTACTTCAGGATGCCAGGCAACTTTTACATAAAACCATGTCCTCTCTTTCCTTGTGACACTCTTCAGTACCTCATAAGTGCTCTGTTCAATAGGAAAACAAAGTATATGTTGACATACTGTTTAGAACTCCTCTTCAATTTTTTTCTGTAACTGGCTTACTTTAATTGAAAGCTGAAGTTTAGGCCAAACATTTCTACTCAGATTTATACTAGTTCTCGCATTTACCTCAATTCAAACTTGTGTATGCATCTTAATTTATGTACTCACATACAATAATAAATACTAGCTTATGTAATCAATAAAATACCTACTTTTCCAATTAAAAAGCAGAGGCACATATTCTTTTAAAATGTATTAGTTTAATGATTATATAATTGGAATAATGAGATTCTGTTAGTCTAAGTTCAATCAGAGAAGCAGTACCAATAGATAGACCTGGCCAAGGAGGAGGTGGGGAGGAGAGAGAAAGAGAGATTGATTGATTGATTGATTGATTCAATGGTTGAGAGAAAGACGTTTCAATTTCAAGGAATTGGCCTACATATTGTAAAAGCTGTCTAAGCAGTATGAAAACCGTAGGATAGTGACCGGGAAGGGGAAATCACCAGCAGGCTCCACCTCTAAAGGCATGGGCCAAAGCTGTCTTCCATAGATCGAATTTAATTGTATTCTGTCAGGGAAACCTTGGCTTTGGTTTTAAGGCCTTCCAACTGATTCAGTTTGGCCCTTCCAGGTTATCCAGGATACTTCTTTACTAGATGTCAGCTGATTAGGAGTTTTAACTACATCTGGAAATACCTTCACAGCAATACCTAGATTAGTGTTTGAATAACTAAAGTCTGTAGCCTAAACAAGTTGTCACATCAAAAACACCATCACAGAGAGTGAATGTTTGTGAAAGAAATAGCAAGTTTAAGGTATTTGATTTTTATTTTTATGTTGGGTTTTGTTTTTTAACTTTTGATTTTTTAAGAATCTGTTAATGTGTCTAGTTTTTGCCAAGAGTTAAGGACAGAAGGCATCTCAAGTGTTTTTCAAATCTTAACATCTTAGAGTTGAAGCACTTTGCTTGAAATCATTATAAGAATTGATAGCAGTTGTAGAACTTGAATTATAAATACGATTTAGATTGACAGAAATTGAGTAATCTATTCCAGTGTGTGAGTAAGCATAGATTGAGGCATTGATATATATTGTGACTAAGAGGACAAGAAGATAATAATATGAAGAGTACTACTAGACAGCTTTCTTTCTAAAATATGATATTGTATTGTATTATTTATCCTTGTATCCCCATTGCCCGGCACAGTACCTGGAAAAAGGTGTTCAACGATCATTTGTTGTTTAAGTGGATTTAGTAATAAGGGAAAACATAATTTAAAATCTGAGTTATGCATCTAGATCTGATTGTACTTTGGGTCAAAGCACCATATATAATTAGTATTAAGAATTAATGTAGTCCCAGTTCCTAAATTGGAGAAAGTCATTTTCTACCATATCTTCCCCCAGAATAATGTAAATCTTTTGAGGGAAAGAATTATAATGTAATTTTGGATCTCTTCTTAGTGCTTTATTGCTTTGCGTTTAAAAGATAAAATATTGCTTGCTGAATTTAAAACATCATACATAAGAAATCCAAACTAGTTTTGTAATACATGTCCTTTGAGACTAAGAGAAACCAAAATATTTGAAATAAATCATGTAATTGAATAAGGAATAGTAAACTGATTTTTTTCAGTGTTCTTGCTCTTATGTACTTAAAGTTTCTGTTTAGCTATTTTGTCTTAGAGCATTATAAAATTTCTCTGGTTTGGTATATTTTTCAGTGAACAAGGCATCTTTATAGCTTTTCTGTGGAACAAGGCAAAGCAACTGAATATAAAGGAAAGCTGCTATGGTTTTATCCTACTGAGTACATATATTTGTTTGGGGGGGTTAAAGGTTTATTAAATTAATGGTTTAAAGATTAATCGTGCTATAATATCTTTTTACCTTCCTATCTCATTTGTAGTTCAGTTGTCCCTTAATACATATAAATTGCTTTATTTCCCACTACGGTTCCTCTTCTAATATGAGAAATATGTCAAAGGAACGACTGGACACCCATTCTCTTTTTTGTGCTTTTAAAATTTGTAAGAATTATGGCTCTACTGCTTTTTTTTTTTTCATAGTTAAATTAATTTTCCCTGGTATTTTTTGAAAAAAAAGTAAAATAATAGTTCTAATTTATGATTTTCTTTTCAATTTATCCTGATTTTATAATATCTGGTTAACCAATGACATGCAGAGATTTCCTTGTAGGGAGCAGGAGGCAACAAAAAATATATTACTCTGGTGGCTTTTTAGTGATTTTATTACTAGAAAAATAAACATTGTTTTATTGCTTGTTTTAGCCAGCAAAATTGTCTCCAAACTAGGTAACAAAATGCAAAGCAGTGTATTGACTTTTCCAGTTTTTCTAAAGAGACAATAAAGGTTGTGTTCCAGTGGAACAACTTGCTAACGACATTCGTTCTTGGGATGTGCTAATAGCTTTTATCTCATGATTATAGATATAGTGAAACATGCTAATGATGAAAGATGAGTATAATTTATATTCCTTGAAATGTGACTAAAACATTTAGAAATGAAATCTATTTTTTTCTGAGTTGACATCCAGATTTTTGGTTCATTTGCATCAGATGAGCTGATCCCCTTTTTCCAGCAATTAAGAAAAGAGGTGGGGAGGCAGGAGGGCTAATATATATCAAAGCTGCTATAGTGACTATTTGAGTATTTTATTCCGTCTGTCAAAACTTCATTGGGATTAAGAATTTGGCACAGGTGGATGTAGTTTATTATTTTTTTTTAGCAAAGAAGTAAATGATAGAACAAAAATGTCTAAAATGAAGGAATAAAATGTTAGAGTAAAAGAAAAAAAATTCTTTTTTAAAGAAAGAGTACTTTAACTCGTAATGTAAAAATAATGATTCTATTAATGACTATTCACTTACTCATTCCTGTATTTAGTATTTTTGGAAAAGAGCTTTGTAAGAACTTGATCAGAACCAATACATTGATTAAATATTTGAATGCCTGCTTTGTTGGTTCATGGTGCACCAGCTATAATTAATTGCTCAGAGTATAGATGTGATGTTACACAAAAATTAAGCTACATATGACCATGCATGATTTTAAAAGAAAGCTATGTCTTACCTTGAACAAATAATCATTATTTTAATACATTTGCAACTAAGAAAATAGACTCTGTAGACAAGAAAACATGAAATATATTTTAGATATATGTATTTAAAATTTTCGGATTAACCTATAATTTTATCTGCATTTGGATGTCATTCTCTAGAATGTGGAAATAGGCGTTAGTTTTACTTATCGACACTTCTAAAGTACCAAATATATGGTGTAAAGCTTTGTGGTGTTGCCTTTTTCAGAGCTGTTAATGATTTGTTGTTTCTCACAGAATTTTTGAAGTCATTTTGTAATTGATCAGCACAAATGTGTCGTGAAGAAATGAGGTTAGGCATGCAACCTTTAATTTTATTTCAACATTATAAATCCATGAATTTATAAATAATATAAAAACACAACCTTTGGATATATAACAGGAAATTTGTAAATGAGAGCTTCATAATGTTACAGAGCAGTAATAATAAAAAATCTATTCAAGTGTTTTCGAGAACAATCTTTCACGCCAAGTTGATTCTGTGAAACTTTTCATATTGATTCTAGTTTATCTCATGTCTGGGCACAAGTTTTTATTATAATATAGACATTTGATTTTAACTACCACATACACTTAGTGGTTAGACTAGCTCTTAAATGAAAACATTTATTTTTTGAACAAGTAATAGTTACACTTTTTGGTTTGCGTCTTGCCATAGACTATTAAGAATTTAAACCAATTTTTAAGGTTAATGTAACCTCAAAGATTTTAACAATCATAGTGGTAGTATCCTCATATAAAAGAGTGCCTAGGTTTTGCTATAATAAAAATTAGAAAAACTAATATAAGCTTCATACTTTAGAGATGTATGCAGATCAGATACTTAATCAGATGTACTAATTTTTAAATTGTTTTTATTTTGCAATTATTTCACTTTCTGATTATTTGCTCAAACCATGGTACAGGGGCAAGTGAATAGTCTCATGGTAATAGAGATGTTTCACTAAAATTCAAGCAAATCTTATAAATCTTTCTAAAAGTCACACAAATGAGATGGAAGGGTCAAGAAGTTATTAAATTTTCAAAGTATAAACACCTGGTAATATGCAGATGTTTTATTGAATATTTTTTAAACAAAAGTCTAACTAGCAAATAGATAATTGATCAGCATTTAAGATGCGTTTCTGTAGGACTAAGAACATACATCCCATCTTCTTGACTATGGCTCTAATGACCTCAGCTTGGACTGATCAATATTTGATCTTTTTCCCACTGTGCAAACATGTTACTTTGACTCTGTCTCTTTCTCTTCCTTTCGGATAATTTGCAGCCATGTGAGAATGGTTCATTTTGTTTGTTCTCTCTGGCTAGAGGCCAGGGGTCTCTTATTAGTATAATGCAGTTCATTGATGTGAATTTGTTGATCTCCTGGGTAGTTTTTCACAAATTTAAGGCAATTAAAAGCTTTTATATGGTATTTCACTTGAAGTTATTAGTGGTCTTTCAGTGATTTTGCTTTTAAAAATTACTTCATCATTTTATGGTTATTTCCTTTCCTTCTCATTCTCTCCTGTCCCCAACCTATAAAATTCCAGAAAAAAAGGATTGAAACAACCATTTCATTGATTGATTTCATAAAAAGTAACAACTTATAAACTTGTAATTCAATAACTTAATAATATTTTAATTAACACAATTTTTAAAGGACTAATGAAATTTTGGGGTTTGTTTTATAAGACCTGTTTGTTTTAAGCTTATGGATATTCATGATAGAAGCCATAATGAATTTGGAGAACAATGACAAGATTGAATCTAAAAATTATTTAGTATTGCTATGAAACTTAAAAAGCATATGTATTTTTTTAAGCTTTGTTTTTTTAGTGAGGCAGAAGTCTTTCTAACTTGGAGCTTTATTAATATCTTAAAATTTTCATAGCTAACAGATGTCCATGTTTTTGGTTTCTTAACTTTGCAGTGAATGGACCTTTCTTTAGCACATGAGAAGTAAAAATGTTAAATAAAGACCACCTAAGTCTTTAGAAATGCTACAAAGTTGATTAGAATAAAACTTTTCACTTTATTTATACATATTGGAAATCATTGGTAACATTTCTCTATTCTTGCCCTTTTTAAAAAATTATTGGAATTGTTTTTCTGGTATTTGTCAATGGCATAGTTTCAATTACAGAACTTGATTGCATTTGTTTCATAAGTGTACTTGATTATTGTGAAGAAACCATCAATAGAGTGCATTTGCGGTAACTTTAAAAAGTTTTTAATTATTGCAGGTGTATGAAATATCATATTCGTTGATAGAAACATTCTTAATGTTTTAGACTTTATTTTAAAATATGTGTAAAAATAATAAGTATTAGGAACTTTATGTTATATAAAGACAAGACTATATTGTATTGCTTAAGAGGAAATGCCTGTGAGTTAAACTATTAGGTTATAATTCCAATTTTCACTGTTTATAAGCTGTGTGATCTTGAGCAGCTTACCTACTAACCTCATGTTCTTCATCTGCAAAATGGTAATAATAATACCTATCTTATAAGGATAAAGTGAGATGGTAAAGTTTTTCAAACAGTGTATAGCCCACAAGAAACACTCAGCAAATATTTACTATGAAGTTATTTTTATTGTTTGTCAGACTCTGTGTTAAATTTTATATGTTTAGTCCAAAGTTAAATCAAACGGATGTCAAAGAGAAGTTGAATCCCAATTAAAAAACAAAAAAAAAAAACTTATACATAAAAGAAATAACATATTTGACAAGTATTTATTTGTTAAAGAGTTCTTTATAGTTCATTGGCCTAGACCTTGTACAAAACAGCATCACAATTTCATTTTTTTTAAATATATTTTTATTTAGTTAGTTAGTTTTGACAGAGAGGGAGAGAGAGAGAGAGAGAGATACAGAGACAGAGAGAGAACTGAACTAGGGGAGCTCCCAGTTCAGCACATGGTCCCGCACGGGCTGGGGCCGGGACCCGACCCCCAGTCCCCAGCGCTGCAAAGCGAGCGCCCAACCCACTGAGCCATCCCGGCTTCCCCACAATTTCATTTTTAAAGATTTATTTTTATTCTTTTTGACAGAGAGAGAGAGAGAGAGAGAGAGAGAAAGAGAGAGAGAGAGAAGGGGGAAGGCCTAGAGCAGTATCCATAGTTGTACATCATTAGTTTTCTACATAGTTTTCATTCCACAGGTGGGCAAGGGGCTTCACAGGGCAGGAACTGGCTGGGGGCCTCCCACATGGGAGGCTTGCTCTGGTGAGAACCGAACTGGGGCACACCCCTGTTCAGCATATGGGTCTGCACGGGCCAGGGCCAGGATTTGATCCTTGGACCCCGGGGCTGCAAGGTGAGTGGGCACTCAACCCGCTGAGCCATCCCGACTTCCCCAGCCTCACAATTTCAAAAGGTAGTTAATGCTTGAGTTTATGATTGAGTTACATTAAGTAAAGAACATCTGCCTATTCCTTGGCAGTTCTGGAACACCATAGAGAGCTGACACATTCTCACTTATACAGGAAGCAAAGTGATTTGTTCATTTAAATGAGATGATCATAAGCTCCAGGTTTGATTTTGTGATTTATAAATGACTTTTATTTGTGTAACATAGGAATTATTTAACTTTCTTTTGGAGAAATCTTGCTTCCTCTAAATGAAATGAATATTTCTGCATTATTTTTATTATTGTGCTTTGAAATGGCTTGGCTCTAAGTTACACAAAACTATTCTCCACCTCTTCCTCTAAGCAAATGTTTAAGGGAAAATTTAAATTAAAAATCTTTCTGACTTCTAAAAAAGTCCTTGTCTGGTTTCTCCCTACCTCTCTTCCTGTCTTCATATGATTTTCTTTGAGCTCCAGCCACACTGGGTTCCTATCAGGTTTTCTTCTTCATTGCTGAAACAACTCTCATATTTCCACATTTCTTCACCTAATTAATTCTATAGTTCCCCCAGATTTGTCTTGGTCATCACTTTCTGACTTGGTCAATTCCATTTTCTTATCTTAAGTCCACGTGGCATTCATAGGTACAACAGCAAATATTAAGTAAGTCCATGATGTATGCTAGATACCAGACGTTCAACAAGAACAAAAATCTTTGCTTTTAGGAACTTTTTATTCTAGAGAGGAAGGGGAAGAGGGTAGAGCATAATATACAATTATATTGTACTATATATATTCAGGTGGTAGTAAGTACTTTATAGAAGAATAAACCAGGGAAATCGATTAGCAGCAATGTCCAAATTTTGGGCTTTCCTGAGCCACATATGAAGAAGAATTGTCTCGGACTACACATAAAATGTACTAATACTAATGATAGCTGATGGGCTAAAAAAAAAAAAATGGCTGCAACAACATCTCATATTTTAAGAATTTGTGTTGTGCCACGTTCAAAGCCATCCTGGGCCTGCAGATTGGACATGCCTGGATTAGAGAGCTTGACTGGCAGTAATTGGGAGTGCTCTCTTTTAAACAGGGTATTCTTGGAAGATCTCTTTTAAAAAAAGAACTTTTGACAGACAAATTATTTCAGGGGCAAATGTATATATCTGAAATACCAGTGTTCCAGGCAGATGAAACAGATAATACAGCATGCTTAATTTTTTTGAGGTAAAGGAAGCCTTTGTGATGAGAGGGGAGAAATGTTTTATGGCCCTAAAAACAGTGGCTAACATATAATGTGTGATCAGTAAATATTTGTTTAATGATAGACTTACTTGAAACATTGGCCCAGATCATTGCTTTATTTTCTTGGCAAAACAAACTGTTTACTTATTAACCATTCTCTTGATTGTCCTAAGCCCCTTGCATTTCAAACTAGCTTTAAAAATATCAGGTGTATGTAAGATCTTCTTAGTTATAAAATTTGGAGCAATTTTTAAAGTTTTGTATGAAAACATTTTAATACTGGATTCCTATTGCTCTTTAAAATGGATGACCAAGAAATTTTAACTTAAAGATTTATTCCTATTATCCCTTGTGTTACCACCACCACCACACACCCCTGCTCTATTCTATCACTCAGTAGTATACACTCTGAGACCTGTTCCAAAGAAAATTTGTATGTTATCATTCAGTTTGGCTTTGGAAATTTTATTATTGCCTCATACTTCTAGTAAAGCGGCGCAGATTCAGTTTGCTACATAAACCTGTTCAGACAGCTCCCACTTGTCTTAGCCCCCAAAACAAATAAGAATAAATAGCTTTCTTTTCCATATTGCTTTCTGAAGTACAACCACTCCTTCCTTAATGGCCTACCTGTTTAATGACCACTCAGACTTACTACCAGGTCTTCAGCACAGGGAATACCCTTTCTTAGTCTGTGTGAGTCTCAGGAATCCCTTTTCTCAGTCTTTGTCTCCTTCCCACAGTCAGTTACTATTTACTACATCAAGTGTTCACAATCATGCAAGACTAACATATTTTGTTTATAGTGTGATGTCTTGTGTTATCTATTGAGAAATACATACCCTATGGAGCCATGACACACCATAAGACATCAGCTTTAAGCTTTTCGCTGTTGGACCAATTCACTTCGTGACCTAGTCGTAGGAATGGAACTCAATCATTAAGTTTGGAGTGCCTGTATTCATCTACCTTACCTTTAGGACCAGTCTACAGATCTCCTAGTTAAGGTGTAATATGGAAAAGAGTAAGAAATCATTAAACAAAATTAATTAAAATACTTTTTCTCTTTAAACATACACATATATTCCCTACCTTGACGTATGCTGAAAAGCAATGTTTCCCAAATTATATTTCATGAGAAAAGCATTTCACTTTCAAATTATCTGGAAAATGTAAAATTGGCAACACTTGAACAGATTTCTTGACTGTGAGACAAAACTATTTTTTCACAGAATGTTTTTTTACATCTAAAGGGACCCTAGGGTTCAGCAGGACAGTGTTGGGAAAATCTAGTACAAAAATAATCAGATCTCTAATCGAGAATGAAATATTTGCACTATTAAAATAAGGCAATTATTATTTTTTTCTCCTTGCTTACTTGCATACCAGCATTTATTGGTTGTTTTTTTCTTATCTCTCAATGATTTTTTTTTTAAATATATATTTATTTATTTAATTTTTATTCATTTATTTTTGACAGAGAGAGAGACACACACAGAGACAGAGACAGAGAGAGAACTGAACTGGGGGAGCTCCCAGCCCAGCATATGGGTCCGCACGGGCCGGGGCCGGGATTCGATCCTCGGTCCCCAGGGCTGCAAAGTGAGCGCTCAACCCACTGAGCCATCCCGGCTTCCCCCTCAATGATTTTTAAAGGAAAAAAAGTTATCTAAATATGTTGTCACTCCACCCCCATGATTACTTCTTGTTTTTTCTTTCTTCTAAGAGCATTCCTCCCCATAATTACACTTGCACTTTAAGAAATAGAAGACTGTCTTTTATTTATTTATTTTTATTGCATTTTCAAATTTCAAATTAGAGATTGGGTTTGGAAGCTTATATCTATGTCTGGCTACCTGTTTCTCAACCTCAAGTAGGAAGTGCTGTGAAAGAACACCTGCTACTAAGTGTTCTTTGAACATTATTCTCCTAAGCTTACCCCAGATACAGCAGTTTTTGATGGAAAAACAAAAAAGTCCTTGTTCTGATACTTCTGTGTACCAAAGAAGTTATTTTGATATAAGCTATGTGATACTACAACACACACACATTAACTCATTTTGGTTGTTGCGGGTAAGGAGGGTGGAACTTACTTCATTTGTTGTGCTTATGAGTCTGCTGTTCTGAAATTGTGAAATTTCAGACATTAATATATATAGTTTGTGGGTTTGATTTTTATTTCTTACTTCACACACATATAGTATTGTTGCTTGAAAACAAAGTTGCTTAAATGTAAAAAGATTGTAGTTTTTTCAGGCATTCATTAGCTCCATTAGACTTTTTATGTAAATATTGGAGACATTCCTATTCAAATTTTTTCTAAAATTTGTTATGATTTTGTGTTGTATATAATTGGTCTGTCTCACTGAGAGTGCCATATTATCCTATTTGCCTTATACCCACCATATATAATTTAAATACTCTACTGCAAACAACTGTAACATAAGCAAAATTATCCCTAACAAACATGCACTCTGCAAGGGTTTTGTTTGCGTCTTTTCCTCTGTGAAGTTGTCCCTTCAGGGTGACATGATGTTATGAGGATGTTCTGGTGGTGTTCCTTTTATTCCATGAATTACAAAGAGCTTAAGAAAATATTTAAAGCAAAACTGTAATGATTAGCCCTGGTAGTCTCCATTTTACTGAGAATGCCTTTGTCAGAAATTATGTCATCACAATGGACTGTTAGCCAGGAAGTTCTGTCTAGCAGATGAATGAATTAGAAGTACTGAGTTTCTAATAAAAGACACTATTGTAATATTGAAATACTGCTGATGGGGTTGCCAATTTTCTGTCTTTAAATTTACAGAGCGTGTTCTGTGATTAAAGTAAGGAATACTTAGAGTAAGTCCTTAGAGTAAACCAACTATAAACTTGAGAAACCAGAAATAGAAAATGATATTTCCTTTTAACAATGCCATTTAAGTTCCCAATTCTCTTGGTTCAGCTGCCAGACACTCGTTCCTTTGTCTCAAAAACTGTTAGCAAAAAAAACAATAAATATAGTTACTGCTTTACTCAGCTAACATCTGATTTTATCTGCACATTGGTTCCATTTTAAAACTTTTCTCACCTTCCAAGTCTGAATGGCTTATGTAGCAACTCTGTCGTTATTATTGTCAGAACAGAAATTTTTATTTTTCTAATCTTGGAAAGGAAGAAAGTCCTGACAATACCATTTGCTCTTCATTTCATTGTTTCCTTCCTATTTAAAACATGGACTATTTTAGATATGTTGCTGATCCTTTCCTATCTCATTACTACTTTTTTTGGCAATTCCCACTGCAGTTAGCATAATGTCTTGCAAACATGTATTTGCCTTATGACTGACACAGAGTTTTACATATTCAATATAGTCAATGATGATTTGGAACTCATACATTGTCTAGGCTAAATATAACTCTCTTAATGTTTCACCTACTTTCTTAGCTAGATTTGTTTTAAGTTACATATTTCATCACTTATTACAATTAATGGTATATTTAATATGCATTATTTTCTGTAGTAAACATAGAAATGTTTTTGCAGTATTGCTCCCTAAATCTTAGCTTTCTGACTAATAATAAAATGTTTTATCTGGACTAGGGTTTTATTGTACAATAATTACAGCATTTTCATGTGCTACATCATAGCCCGTTAACTAAAATAAATGGGTACGTAAAATGGAAAATGAAATTATCCTGTTGCTTGAAATGTCTTAACTCAGGTTTTATTACAGGTTGCATATGGTATCTGTTAGAACTTTGAACCTGTCTTGGTTGTTGAATTATTATGTGGATTAACTGTTGCATTTGAAAGTTCTTGACTTTAAAAGCATATGTCTGTTTTAAATCTTATAAAAATGCCTTACAGGTTCTGAGAACAGTCTAATCTCTTTGTAGTGTGTCTTTTTTGTTTGTTTTTTGTTTTTTTTATGCCAAAACTCCCAAATTCTAAGTACCAGCAAATTTAGAACATTGCTTAGGATAGTTTTATATCATTAATATATTTTTATAGTCTGTCTACCTAAATTATTTACCTATTATAGGTAACATGAAAAAACTTAACAATTTTGAAAACTTAGAAGTTATACAGCATATTAAAAAAAAAAATCTCTTTTATCATGATACTCCCAGAAAAAAATAAAACCTTTTTAAGAGTACATATGAAGACCTTTTCTAAAATTCTGTAGCTCAATCTACAGAGAAAAATAGAATAGAAAAAAATATTTTTTTAAGTATTGAAAAACCACATTTTCTTCTAAAATTACTGAACTTCTGAAAGTAATTTCATAAATGGTGTATATATTTATATCAGGTAGAATCATATCATTTAGTTGTAGTTGAATCATCTACTTCAAAATGAAAGAACAAGATAGTTTCTTCCAGTTCACAAATTTAACTTTCATAGTTGACTCAGGTTTGCCATGATCTTAGGTAGTGAATGAGTCTTGTCAACTCTTTAAAAGATTTTTTTTTTTCATTTTATTTATTTATTTTTGACAGAGAGAGAGAGAGAGAGATACAGAGATACAGAGACAGAGAGAGAACCGAACTGGGGGAGCTCCCCAGTTCAGCATATGGGTCTGCATGGGCGGGGGCCGGGATTTGATCCCCGGTCCCTGGCGCTGCAAAGTGAGCACTTAACCCACTGAGCCATCCCGGTTTCCCCTTGTCAACTCTTTAGCATTTAATGTGATATATTTTATTGTTCTTTACAGCTTATGAAGTGGCAGTTGCCCCTCTGAAATAAGAACTTGGATTTTTTCTGAAAAATTACCTTTAAATGAGAAGAGAAGACTATAGTAGTAATAAAAACAAACAAACAAAAATGATTCACTTTAAGTTTAGCGACACACATAAAACAAATTGACTCCCACATAAAATTTAGGATAAAAATAAATTTGGATTAGCATATACAAAATTCATGGATTTAAGGATTTATGATAGTCTAAAGCTGTCTTCTGGAATTTCAAAATAGTAATAACTCAAAATTTAACAAATAAACATGGGAAACTACAATTAAAGATCTTGATTAATGTCCCTCTAATGTGACTATTTTATCTTTTTATATTTTTTGAACAAAGAACCTCTATATACTATTTACCCAGATTTGCCAGTCTTTTGTAGACTTTCATTTGCATCACTGTAATTTTTCTTTACTAGAAGGCTAAAAGCAAATCTCTGTTGTGGAGCTTATGGCATGTTTTTTTTGTTTGTTTGTTTTGACACAGAGAGAGAGAGAGATACAGAGACAGAGAGAGAACTGAACTGGGGGCACTCCCCAGTTCAGCATATGGGTCCACACGGGCCGGGGCCGGGATTCAATCCTTGGTCCCCGGGGCTGCAAAGTGAACACTTAACCCACTGAGCCATACTGGTTTCCCCTATGGCATGTATTTAAAGTTTATTGTTTTCTTCTTTATCACTAATACTAATTCCTGGTTTTGTCTTTTTTTACATTCTTCTAAACCACCTTAATCTTCAAGGAATTAGACAAAGTATAAATAAAATACTAATAAAACTCAAGGAAATGTTTTTAGAAAGAAATTATATTGTTATTTGAGAACATGTAGAGCCTAAATTTATTATAAGAGAAAAATAATCAGCAGAACTTCCTTAGGGGATGTTTATTGACCTAGAAAGGACTGATGCTTTTATGATTAATGTGAATTCGTGTATTTATGTAGACATAAAGTCCCGTACACATGGTGACTTGTGTGCTTCCAAAATTATACTTTTAAAGCATTTGTACTAATTAATGAACATTGACTACCAAGAAAAATTTCAGGAATATATGTAAGCAATATATATATATGGCATTCAACTTTTCCTATGTCCTTTGTGTTCTAGTTTCTGGAAGTTTCAATCTTTGTAAGAACTGTATGTGAGTGTGCTTCTTGTCTATTAAAATAAGAATCTATAAACAATTCATAGGATATTATTTTAGAGTTTTACTCTATATTTATTTCCATCATAACTTGAAAGACTATTTCATGAACTTTCAGTCATTTTTACTCAAGAGATGCAGAAGTTCAAAAGATAACTTACCTTTAGAAAGTCACTTAAATTTAAATGTTTTGTATGCTTAATTCATTCCTATTAAAGGCTTACTATATGCCAAGCACTTTTCTAGATGCTGAAAAAACATAGTAGTGACCAAAATAAATAAAAAATTGCTGTTCCCAAGGAGCTTACATTTTAGTGGGTAAAGATTTTAAAAAACATGTTTATAGTATATTAGTGGATGATAACGACTATAGAGAAAAATAAAACAGAAAAGAAGGAGATGGAGAGCTGGAGTCTGGAGAAGAGTTACACTTTCATATAGGACTATTAGAAAAGTCTCACCCAAGAAGGTAAGATTTAAATAAAAATTTGAAGAAGTTAAAGGAGCCAGTCACACACAAATTACACAGAAAAGCAATCTAAACACAGGAGATAGATAGCAAGTATAAAGGCTCTATGCCAGGAGCATTGGCATATGAGTATTTAGCAAATAACAAGGAGGCTAATATGGCCAGAATGCAGTGAGCAGTGGGAAAAGTAGTAGGAGATATAATCATAGAAAGAAACAATTGAAGGGCATATTGCATACAACTTTACAGGCCACTGAAAAGACTATTTTTTTACTGAGTGAAATAAAAAGCATTTAGAACAAGCTTGTCCAACCTGCCTGCGGCCATAGACTACATCCAGCCCAGGATAGCTTTGAGTTCTGGCCAACACAAATACATAAACTTTTATCTTAAAACATTATGAGATTTTTTTGGGATTTTTTTTTTAGCCTCATCTATCATTAGTGTTAGTGTACACATATTTTGTGTATGGCCCAAGACAATTCTTCTTCCATTGTGACCCAGGAAAGTCTAAAGGTTGAACAGACACCCTACTTTAGAGGGTTTATGTAGAGGGGAAATATAACATGACATATTTTAGTAGGATTATTCTGGCTGTTATGGGAACACGGAACTGAATGGGACAAAGATAGTAATAAGGAGATCAATCTGGAGACCATTACAATAATTCAGATTAGAAATATGGTGGATTGGACTAGGTTATTGGCAGTGGAAGTGGTGTACAGCTATCAAGTTTTTAAATATAGTTTGTAGGCAGGTATAATAGAACTTTCTCTTGGATTGGAAGTGAAGCATGAGAGAAAGAAATGAGTCAAGGATGAAACTTCCACTAACTGAGATGTGGGCCATGGGGAGAATTTGGCCTAGTCATGTAAATATGAAAAATTTTAGTCTCATAGCCCAGTATCCTATAGCTCAGGGGTGGCCAACTTTTCTGTATATAAGATCTACTTTTTATCTTAAAAGTGTGTCACGATCTACTTGTTGTCATAGGCGTAGTCTAAGGGGGAAGAAGGGGTGTGAAATGCATACTATGTTTATACACTGTGTTTCAGTATAAGGTGCATTCCAGCAAGGTATGGGTAGATAAGTAAAATATATGTTCAAAACTATTTTTTATTTTTTAAATCACTTATTAAGTTTTTGAGATATAGGCTCATGAAGAAAATAAATTTCCA
>PVKE010032041.1:0-18702 GCA_004027555.1 Craseonycteris thonglongyai
TCGTTTTCTCTTATTTGGTCCACTCATTTTAGGACTAAAAAAATAAAAATAAAAATAGTTATAGAACTACAATATCATATCAAATTGCCACCATAATAATAGATTACCTACCTCGCTTTTAGTTCATTTAAAATCGAATCTATCAAAACACTGTGATCCTAGCTAACCGTCACGACCCGATCAGTCCAGCAACCGCAATGAAAACGGCAACTTCGCGTCTCCCGGTTGGGGGGAGGAGAGTGTAAAGAGCGCAGCGGCTACACAAGACGCGACATGTACAAAGGCGAAAGCTAGGGAAAAACTTATACATACGATATCGCAAACATACCAACGAATGTAATAAACCTGTGTAGATACTCAAACTATTTTAAAATTCTAACAAATGTATAAAAATAAATGATAGTTTTACTTAGTGTTTATGAAAAACTTCTGATGCAGTCACATAATGGCGGGCACACACAAATTGTGGCCATGGCGCCCGCGGGCACGGGGTTGGGAATCCCTGGAGTAGAGAATACTTCAAACTGCAGGAGAGAGAAAGCAGGAACAGAGGCCCAGAGGCCCAGAGGCAGAAATGAGGGGTAGGTTATTGCAGGGCCAAGGAGTTAGCCTGGCTGGTTGCGTTTGCATGTGAGGCTGAGGCTGAGGGAGCAATCAGGTGATGGGTAGATTGGAGCCGTTCCATAGAGGGCCTCTGAGGTCTACAGAGAAACAGGATGGTGGCGTGCGGGAGGTAGGTCATCTGGCCTCACTAACCCCTCTAAAACCCAGGCATCTCAACCTCCCAGTCACCAACCTTCCCCTGCTTATTCCCCACCCTAGAGTCCTGGATACCCAGCAGCTTCACAGACACACTGGGCAGTCACTGAACGAAGATAGTAGTAAACTTTGGGTTGCTCCTGATTGCAGTTTCAGGCATCTTTGCTCCTCCTGCTAGCAAGAAATATTCAAGTTCAAGTGAAATAGCCTGTCATTGCTAAGAGGGTCAGTTCAGCCTTTTTGCTGTGTAACATCTGTTTTTGAAATTCGGCTGAGACCCTGACTTAAATCTGTTTAACTTAAAAAGCAGCAAGAGAACATCTTGTTTTCATGAATGTCCAGAGGCTGTGTGTCAACAAATAAAAGGTCTGTTTGTGGTATTCAAAGTGGAAAAGCTGGTTGTGAGATATTCTGCCACTGGGATAGATTTATTATGAACTGTTCATTTCTTGGAATCATGAACCAAAGCTTGAAAAAACAAATGGACCAGATTTGTTTTAATCAGCAAATTTCTGCTTGATGGTGAGTGAGAAACATGCTTTTAACTGTCAGAAGGTCATTGAGTTGGATAGTTTCTAGAAAGATGCCCTCATTCATGCCTCCTATATGAATTTAATGTCTTCAGTGGATTCTCTGTGTCTGTATAAATTTTGCCAGGCAGCATCTGATAGATCAGGGGTCCCCAACCCCTAGGACATGGATGCGTACCCATTTGTGGCCTTTTAGAAACCGGGGCACACAGCAGGGGCTGAGCAGTGGGCAAATGAACGAAGCTTCATCTGTACTTACAGCCGCTCCCCATCCCTCACATGACCACCTGAGCTCCACCTCCTGTCCGATCAGCAAGAGCATTAGATTCTCACAGGAGCACCAACCCTATTGTGAACTGTGTATGTGCACCTCCACCCTCCATGGGAAAATTGTCTTTGAAGAAACTGATTTCTAGTGCCAAAAAGGTTGGGGACCACTGTAATAGATCATTATTTTTATATTATTCACATGGGAGGTGAGAAAGAAAGGGTGTGAATAGTCTACCATCCCTCAAACTTGACTAGCTAGTTCATTCCTCACCCACTTCTTTTTCTTTTAAGATTTTATTTTGTGTGTGTGTGTGTGTGTGTGTGTGTGTGTGTGAGAGAGAGAGAGAGAGAGAGAGAGAGAGAGAAGGGGGAGGTCCCCGAGTAGTCTCCATACTTGTACATTATTAGTAGTGACATAGTCTCATTGTACACAGGTGGATGTGGAGCCGCGTGGGGTGGGAACCGAACCAGGAGCCTCCCACATGGGAGGCGAGAACCTTCACCACCGAGCCATCCCTAGGGTTACCAGTTGCGCCGCAGTTCAGCATGTGGAGTTGCGTGGGCCCAGGGCCAGGGATCAAACCCCAGACCTCATGATTGCAAGGCAGACGCTCAACTGCTGAGCTATCCCAGCACTCCCTCACACACTTCTTTAGGAGAGAAAAGTGGAGAAGAGTTTGATTTATCAGTCCCTAGAAGAGTGGGTATCTGGCACACAATAAATGTCGATATATATTTGTGTAATGACTACATACTCTAGTCTTATAAATTCATAGTCCCTTTATGAATGCATGTCTGTACATATGTTAACATCATCCCTGTTTGAAAAAGTTATTACTGCTTTTTCATTAATGTGTCTTATTCTAGTTCCCTGCAAAACCATTAGGTCATTTCTGTAAGTTCTCTCTCACAGCAGCTTGTGTTTTTCCTTCCTAACCCTTATCCCAACTTGTATTTTATGCATTGCCTGTGTTCACCATCAGACAATCAGCACGGTGAGGGCAGGATAGTTATATTATATGCCTCATCACACAAGGTGGTTAGTATGAGAACGATACTTCAAAATATTTGTTGAATGTTTTTATTGACGATTTCATTGTGGACATTCTGAAGTTTTCATGGTTGTAGAGCCTCTTAACCACTCTTAACTGTATATGAATTTAAACACAATGAAAAAAGCAATAAGACCTGTAATGTCTTTGAATCTGCAGGCCTTCTGTGTGATGACTCATTCACATTCATTTGTCCATACACTCTACTGAAGGTCATGGTGGGATAGGCTAGTCTCTTCATCTCTATGTACTCAACTTCAAGTTGTCAGGCCACATCAGCCTTTGTAACTGGCCAAGATTAATGTCATAGTCCACGACAATAGGTTAGGGTTGTGTTTTTGTTTTTGTTTTTGATTTTGTTTTCTTTCTCAAATGGTTGACTCATTCCTTGTAGGATTAAATCTGTGACTTTAGCCCATTGACAATAAATTTTGGCCTACCAAACTTCCTAGTAAAGGCAGTACAAGGATCTGTGGTTAGAAAGAAGATGCTTTGGCTGTCCAAAGGTCAGATGGCTTAATGTGCACATCCATGTGTCTAGTGGTCACTGTAGACCTGCCTGATGGTCAAGTAAAATACAAACACTTCAGCTGAGTGGAAACAAGCTGGATTCACTTGCTTCATTTTGCTTTGGCTGCCTGTATAAACAAGGTTGAAATGGGAATGATTTGTGAGTTCAAAAAGATCCCAAGAGAAATGTTCATTCGTTTGCAAGAGGTGCAATTCCACAATAGTTTCTTGCTTTGTATACTTGAAAACATTCCCAAAGAAACAAAATTGGATGCAGAAAAATAATGGGAGAAAAGAAAAATAATACTCTGAATTCTGAACAATTCTACTTTAATAGGTTGATCTGTCTGCCAGCTGGCCACAGTGTTGACTACTTGTAATATATACTTTTGGTAGGCCACATGTAGTTCTTGGAACTGTTTATATTAGACTGCAGAAACTTAATTATTCTAAAATTGGCAGGACTCACTTTGGTTACTTAACACAAAATTGCTTAGTCATCTTTATACATAGTGTGGACAGCATTGTTTAAATGTGAGAAACTAGGAAATGCAAATGTGCTCCAAAGAGATTTTAGGTCAGGTAGAAAAACAAGAAGGTGACTTTTTTTTCAAGATGCTTAGCAGGTGGTTGCTATACGTTTTAATTTGACAAGCTAGGTGACTGTTGAGTGAACGTTCTTGATTACAAGTATGTTTCTGTTTTCTTTGTGGATTTTGTCACAAGTAAAAAGCTGCTGCTGCTGCTGTTGCTGCTGCTGCTTAAATTGTATTCTAATCCTAGAGTTTTCAAAGTACAGGTGTTTCAGCAAGAGCGTGAAGAATTCTAGAATCAGCTGTTCGAACAGCTTTCTTGTTCTCAGAAACAAACAAGGATGTCATTTCATGCTGGTGGTCACAAAGAAACCCTCCTTTTGTCTTTTTTTGATTTGAAAATATATCTTACTATACTGGAACTCCTGCTTTCCAAATGCACTATAGGTTTATAGAGATTCGGCAAGGAAGTGGGCAGGAAAAATGAACTTCAGTGTATTTTAGAGTCTAGCATGGTGTTGGAGACCTCCAGTTTTTCCAGGAATGCCCCTGGCAACCTCACACTCTTCCTGTGACCTGGGCCAGGGGTCCTAAGAGAGATGGTGAGAAAAGATAAATGCCTTAGAGCCAATGGGTAGTGACACCAGGCCTAAGGAGGGTAGGTTCCCAAGCAAACATCCAGAATGAGGCCTTATGTTTCTAATTACTGAGCATGGTTAGAGAGCAAAATCAGGCAACACTTCTTTTTAAACTGATGGAAGCACTTAAATCAGCTCTGAATGTCAGTATTTTCTAATTATGATGGAGGAGTGGCAAGGAATCTCCAAAGGCCTTGAAAATTTGGAGTGTTTCAGCTCAACCCTGGTTCTCTTCTTTTCTTATTCATCATACTTGTATGTCTTCTTTGTCCTTCTTTCTCTTTGAACATCCCAGAACAAACATATTCCCCCACTTACTAGTGCCTAATGCCTCTTGAAACCAGAATGTCTTTCTAAGACAAGGTTCTTTCCCACTAGAGCAGGTATGTCCAACCTGCGACCCAGGATGTCTTTGAATGAGGCCTAACACAAATTCTTAAGACATTATGAGATTTTTTTTATGGCTTTTTTTTAGCTCACCGGCTATCATTAGTGTTAGTGTATTTTATGTGTATCCTAAGACAATTCTCCATCCAATGTAGCCCAGGGAAGCCAAAAAGTTGGACACCACTGCACTAGAAGAAAACAACAACTACAAATCACTATATCAAATGGAGCTCCACAGTGAACCACCACCATCCCCAAGGCTATACTCAACTAAAGACATGGCATTTTGATAATGTCTTTGCTGAGTTTGCTTGTTTACCAGTGAAGTCCATTGAACAAGAATGCCCTGGAATCCATTCCAATTCAACAAGTGTGAACCTATAGCTCACTATAAGATGTAATAGTCAGTTAAGGGACTATTGGAGGGATCTTTGAGGAATTAAAATCTTCTATGAAAGACAGATACATACTTCGTACAATTAAAATACAAGCTATACACTAAATGCTAGAATAGAAATGTAATGTGGGTATCAGTACAAAGACATGGCAGTAAGTTGTTCAGAGATCCTAGTCTTGTGCTAGTTCTTAAGCCTACGCTGTGTGAGAAATTCCTTATGTGAAGAAAAGTGCCGAAATCCCCAAACTGAAACTACCATCTAAACGATTCATGTGAAAGGAAAGAGGAAGCAGTCTGCACACTTTTTAATTTATTATTTAACTGCTGTGTATATGTTTAAATTATACATTTATTATCTAATGCCCCTTGGTTGGGTTTCAAAGTTTTTCATCTTAGATTATAAACGTCTGGAAGATAGTCTCTAATTTGCTAGATGATTCCAGAACACAATAAATGCGTTTGGTGATCATGATGAATAGAAGTTGAAAAATTTCCACTAGCAAATAATAAGTCCCTGATCAAAAATAACAAGTCCTGCATGTACAAAATAATTGTCTTTTACAAAGTTCTTCTGGGACATAGCTTTGAATTGTTTCCAATAGTGTAAATGAATTTGCATCCACCATCTAAATTCTCTCACTTTGCTAATATCTCATATTAACAAGATAGCTGGCTAAAACCCAGGATCTAGTTTTTGATCACTAAACTGAAGTGTTATAATAGTTGAAAAACCCAATCCCGAAGTGCAGGGTTGCTGATATTTTTATAGCTGAGTAAGACCAGAAAGGCCAGAGGGTCATGAACAAGTAAATCTACTATTATGTAAAATATAACAATCTCTGTACCATGTTTATAATTGAGAAAGACCTATGGCCTTTGATCTTTTGTTCCAAATAAACCACTCTTGGGCCTTATTATGCCATTTGAAGTGTGATCTCTCTTTAGATAGTGTCTCGGCTTATTTTGCATTTGCTGAACATTTCATTTCCTCAGTATCCAGTGCCCAGTCACAGCAAGATTGCCAGGTCCAAAACACCCTCTGCGGGACAACAGAGAGGTTGTGAGGGGATTAAAAGAACACACCCGTGCTTTGAGATGCTGACCTGTACCACACCTCACATTTTAGTTCGTCTATTCAATGAAATTCTAAGTTTCTGAAGACAGATACTGTGTCATACACACCTTCATGTCTCTAAACTACATAACATTACTTTACCCAGTATAAGCATTTTGTATTAGGAATTGGAAGGCCTTACAGCAGGACTATCCAACAGAACTTTCTGTGATGACATAAATGTTCTCTGTACTATTTTCTAGGGAAGCCAGTAGACACATGTGACCACAGAGTACTTGAAATGGGCTAATAAAGCCAAGGAACTGAATTTCTGATTTTGTTCCATTTTAATTAATTTTAATTTTAGTTGCCTCATGAGACTAAGTGGTTACTGATTGGACAACACAGCCTTAGAATCATAAACTTTCACCACTGCCATAAACAAATGGCATTTCACTTCTACTGGACTATTTCCAATGGTAAGAGTTCACACGTACTCAGCAGCCCTACTCGTTGTCAGATAATTGGTTGGGGCCAGGACCCCAGCCTCACCACATCAGAACTAGCCTGTTAGGTACATATTGAAAAAGCATTTATACCTTTTATTATTATTATTATTATTTTAGTAAGGCACTGTGATTTTTTTCCTCACACAGGCACAGGTTGTTAGAAAATCTCCATTTTGGCCTTAGAGTTCACAGCTATATTCTTTGCTCTTCTCTGAGGGCCGAGAGAGAGGCAGTGGCCACATGCCTGTTCTGATTTGCTATGAACCTGTGTCTTTCAGTCTAATTCTCCTTGAGTTCGCCAAGGAAAGGTATTTCTAACTTTTTTATTTTTAAGATTTATTTTATTGTTTTTGACAGAGAGAGAGATAGAAAGAGAGACAGAGACAGAGACAGAGAGAAGGGGAAGGGTCCAGAGCAGTCTCCATAGTTATGTGTCATCAGTTTTCAACATGGTTTTTTTCCACACAGGTGGGCAGGGACTGTGCAGGGCCGGAGCTGGGCTGTGGGCCTCCTGCTTGGGAAGCACGCCCCTCGAGCCAGGGCCTGAACCAGGGGCAAGAACTGAACTGGGGGCCTCCTGCATGGGAAGCACACCCCAGTTTAGCACACGGGTCCACACAGGCCGGGGCCGGGATTCGATCCTTGGTCCCCGGGGTTATAAAGCAAGCACTTAACCCACTGAGCCATCTTGGCTTCCCCTATTTTTAACTTTTGTAAAGGACTCAAAAGGAATTATGTTGCAAATTTTCACTTTCCCTCTCTCTTTCAGAGATTTTCAGGTTGTTTTAGAAAGCAGTATAAATACCAATCCTGGTTTTTCACTGATTGGCTGAGGTTAAGGAGCTGATGCCAAAGTTCTGTATGTCTCAGTCTCCTTTCTTTAAATGAAGATGAATCTACTTTTCTTATGTGGGAGGATCAAACAATGGTGAACATAGGGTTTAGAACAATTTAAGGTGGTGGCATTTGTGATGATACTTAAAGATGCGACTAAAATTTCTAAATGTGTTGTCTTCCCAAGTGTTAAAGTCAATATACTCGTATATAAATACCCAAAGTGTCCATTGCTTCTAAGGTGAAAGAGAGAGTGCAAATACATTAGCTCTAGTACCATTAGGTTGTCAGTTTTCTTGTTTTGTAAATGGAGAAATGTGAATAGAGAAAGAAATAATGACAAAAGACTAAGCAGGGGGGATGCTGGGATAGCTCAACAGGATGAGTGCTTGCCTTACAACCACAAGGTCCAGGGATCGAATCCTGGCCTCGGCCCAGGCAAACCCATATGCTGAACTGTAGTGCAACTAGTACCTGCCAAATGGCAGCAAAAGATCTTGCCTCCCATGCAGGGGGCCCCCAGTTTTGTTCCCACCCCATGTAGCCCCACAAGCATGTGTATGAAATGAGACTATGTCACAACTAATGACGTACAACTATGGAGACTGCTCTGGGCCCTCCCCCTTCTCTCTGTCGCTCTCTGTGTCTCTCACCTTCTCTGAAACAATTAAAAAAAAAAAAAAGACTGAGCAAGGAAGGAGAGAAAAAAATAGGACATAACCAGTTAGCTCTTAGTAGTGTCCTTAGCTCTGTGGCCTGGATTCCACAGATTAGAAAAAAGAAACAACTTGAGAAGCAGAGTTCCTCAGATCAATGTTATTCATTCTATTTCTATACTGCCGGTCATGACAAATATGCCTTGATGACTGCATGTCTTTTTTTAAGTAGCACAGATTTTTGGAACAAGATATTGAAGGTTGAGCTAAAGCTAAGTCCAAGCTGTACATTACAATCCATGTGTTTATTTGGTTTTTGAGTCCCAAATGAACCATTCAGT
This sequence comes from Craseonycteris thonglongyai, assembly GCA_004027555.1. NCBI lineage: Eukaryota > Metazoa > Chordata > Mammalia > Chiroptera > Craseonycteridae > Craseonycteris > Craseonycteris thonglongyai. Next base: position 8,471 of record PVKE010032041.1, read on the forward strand.
TCAGAAAAGAGCAAAGCAGGTTGATAAATTGAAATTTTTGAAAAGGACAAAAGTTCATTTTCTACAGTCAGAAAGAAAACACTACCAGATTTATTGTGTAACTACTGCAATGTGGGTTTATATAACTTTTGAGATTCATATATAGTCTATATACCAAGGTCTTTAATTCTCTTTGTAAACACTGATTAGTCAATAAAGTAGAGCGATGAATCAGCTTGACTTACATTTTCCGTACTCAGTATGGTAAAATCTAGAGTAAACATCCAGTGGTTTGAATCAGCTGCAATTCCTGAGTGCCTACTATGTCCCAATAGTAAAGAGATTTTTTAAATGACTATTTATAAGTGGATGTAAGAACAAAAGCATGTGGAAAACAAATTATCAATAAAATATTTAAATACCAATTAGAACAAATGATGAGCTGTGGCAAGACAGTATGTTATTAATTACTAAAATGAATGATAGATGTTCAGGGAGGGAGCTATCACTTCCAAGTTAGAGTCCTCAGGAAAGGCATTCATGAGGAAAGTGAAATTTGAGTCAGAAATTTATGACCGAATAGAATATGGACCGTGAAGATAATAGCGAGCATGTTCCAATGGTTGGAATGGTATTAATAAAAGTGCAGACGTACAAAATTATATCACACATTTGAGAGACAGTAAAATATTTTTATCTAGGGTATAAATATGGGATGATCCACTTGAAAGAATGTTAATGCTTTCTAAATCAGGAATTTAGAAGACAGTGCATTTAGATATCAAACCATTTATACCTGGAAAGGAAGAAACATGGATGTGTCATGTTTGATGCGGATGCATCTTTGCTGGAGTAGGTATGGGACCTTAATATTTTAATACATGGAGTAGGAGGAAACTGGGACTTCATCTGGTCTAACATTTCACTTAACAGAAGAAAAGCTCAGAGAGGGGCAGTACAGATCTCCCATGTCTAAGTCCAGGTCACTGTGTGCCAAGGACTTGTAGAGGAGGGCAATTGAAGTATTAAGGTGAGTAACTATAATTTGAAGGGCAGAAGTGAGGAAGCTGCTGTAGTAGGTTACACCCAGAAATTGCCCAGTATGTGTAAGATAAAGAGAAGCATCACCAAGTTACAGTGATGACCCCACTGAAATTAACACAAACCTTTAGGGAAGACAAATCATGGTCCCCGACTTTGTCCCCCAAAGACCTGAATCTCAAGAACAAAAACAGAAAGCTAGTGATGGGTGTGGTGTGAGGTTAAAGATGCATTTAACAGGCTTGGTAGCAGTTTAAAGAACAAGAAAGTCTGAAATGTAGTTCCAGGCACAGTAAATATTCATGGAATATTGATGGTATACATGTTTTTTGGGGGCTTCACTGAAGTAGCTGGGCCATGAAATTTACAGTAGGTACATAATGATGACTATCCAGAAAGGATTTGTCTAATAATGGCTACAAGTGTTAAAACACTAGGGATCCTTGCAATAGCAGAGAAATAGTTGTGGTGGGGATGAAGATATAATGGAACAGAAGTAGGAATCATGTACTGAGGAAGGTGCAATGCAAGGGAAGAAACTCTAACATCTCAAAAAAAAAGTATGCAATGATGCAGTCCAGAATATGACCATCCTAGTTTACGAATCTTGCAAAGAAGTAACAATAAAATAAGAAGAAGTTAATAAATATTTGCAAGGTTTACTTTAATTGAGATCTCTGAGCTATGATAATTTTATGATATAAACCAAATGGGTTTGAAATTGAAGAAGCATGGATAATTTTTAAGATCACCTCATACCTGACTTTATATCCAACAAATTAAACCAAAGATCACTGATAATAGTCTTCTCAGAACTTCCCTGGGGCACTCTTACTTATTCCCTGAAATGAAAAACAATTCCTAAAGGAAAATAGTGGATTCATCCAAGAATATTATAGTAGTTAAGATCACCTACATTGAATTCGATAAATAGGGATTATATTAATAATAGCTACCTCACAGTTTTCTTACGTAAATAAAATAAGATTACATATTTTTAAATGGCTCAGCAAGCTATCAAGCCACAAAAAGGCATGGAGGAAGCTTAAATACATATTGCTAAATGAAAGAAGCCAGTATGAAAACACTACATACTGTCTGATTCCAATGATATGACATTCTGGAAAAAGCAAAGATACAGAAACAGTAAAAAGATCAATGGTTAGAGTGGGAGGCAGGAACGAAAGACGAGATGGTGAACAGGGGCTATTTAGGGCAGTGAAACTATTCTGAGACTATCATGGTGAATAGATGATATAATGCATTTAGCAAAACTATAGAACTGTACACCACAAAATCTGAAAGCTCATGTCATCTATGGACTTCAGGTAATAATATCAGTATTAATTCATCAGTTGTAACAAATGCACCACAGTCCTGGAACATGTTAATAGTCGGCTATAGTAGATTGCTAGGGCTGCTGTCACGAAGTACCACAAAGTGGGTGGAGTAGAACAAGGGGCATTTATTGTCTCACAGTTCTGGAAGCCAGCAGTCCAAAATCAATGTGTCAACAGCGACATGCTCCCTCTGAACACCCTAGGGAAGGATCTACTCCATGCCCGTTCCAGCTTCTGGGAGCCTCAGGTGTTCTTTGTCCCCCTTCTGGCGTCCTCGCTATGTCTTCACGTTATCTTCCTTTCACGTGGATCTGTATGTCCAGAGTTCCCCTTTTTATAAAGATACCAGTCACATTGGATTAGAGCCCATCTTAAAAAACTCATCTTAACCGGCTACTTGTACACAGACACTGTTTCCAAATAAGGTCACATTCTGAGGTACTGGACGTGAGAACTTCAACATACTGTTGGCAGGGAGTATACAATTCTAAGGCAGCATAGAAGAAACTGTGGGCAGAGGGAAGGAGAGAGAGTATATGGGAACTCTGTACTTTCTGTCCAATTTTCTTTTAAATCTAAAACTACTCTGAGAAATAAAATCTATTAATTAGAAAAAAAAGGTTTAGAAAAAGAGACCCAGCACATAGTACATAGACTATGATTGTTAGTTTTGGAAGCTGCATTAAATTACTCAAAATCTCTGACACAACAGGTTATATATAATTTGTGCTATATTCCAAGACCAATATTGGCACTGCCCCCAAATCCCAAAGACTTTCTACCACCCATTCACAACCCCGTTTATGATGACTTGAAGGTAGATAGTACTTAGTTTTATCCACATGGCTCCTCTCCTTAATGAATAAATGCGTATGCTATCATTACCAAAAGGAAAGGCAGCATGGTAAAGGGATTTGGAAATTAACACTGACTTATTACTTAATTACAACAGCATAGTTGCACCCTGTTTTAAGAAATTCCAGTTTTTGAGAACCCATATTAAAAATACAGATGTATTGGTGCGTAATGATTCATCTGCCTTTATAAAGTGCTTTTTTCCCTTTACAAAAGGAGTTACATCAGACCTCTTTCAAGAGCATAACTACAATTTCCTCCCCCACCCCCAGCATAAAAATTTAGATTTGCATAAAACGTTTCAAGATTCCAACTGTCACATTCATTGATATACACCTCCTTGGGCCAGCCATTCTCTTAAGCTACTCTGTCCATTCATGAGTAGAGCTCCACAGTTTAGACTCTCTGCCTTGGCATTTCGTCACTTCATTGGTGGAGAGTTCCTAACTAATATTGCTGGAAGGAATTCAGCATTGACTGGGGGTAGGGGAGGAAATGAGAAATTACTAGCTGGGGGCATGGAAGCTACTGTTCCCAAAAGTGGTGGTGGTGATGGGAGGTGAGGGGGGTCACTTCAGTCCTCAGATGTGCCTCCCCTTACATAGGAGCCGTCTCCGAGATGCTCAGGGAAGGTCTGCAACATAAAACTGTGAGGAGTAAGGAAGATCTTCAGCCCCATCTGGTGTGAAAAAAACCAAGAGCCATTATCACAAACATATACCTTGTCTCCCCCCTACAACACACACACATACACACACACACACACACACACACACACACACACACACACACACGGTATACAGATGTGCTTCCTCCTCTCCCTCAGGTATACCCACCACACGTCCATAAAGTATAGCCCAGAATGGCACTTGTCTGTGTAGATCCATCTCTTCTCTCTCTCTCTTCGGCCCCTGAAGGGCCCGTTACATAATCAGCAGCATGCAAACGAGTCAATAACTGGATAGGTATACAGTCTTTCTGTGTTTGGGAAAGAAAAAAAAAAGTGCTTAAGTAAGTAAGAAAAGGTGATGAGTAGGAGGATAGAATGGGTAGAAGAAAAAGAATTTGTGTGAGTAGCAAGGCAGGGAGGCTGGCCGGCCAAAGTGACGGCGTGGTGTTAGTGTTTCACTTCCCTTTGAGTGCTCAGAGACCGTGCTAGACCCTGCCAGCTCTGTGCATCTTCCGCCCCTGTGGGTGGGAACAGTTCTTTCACTGCTCATTAGCACCTCCACCAGAGGTACAGCCTGAGACGCTGGAACCCCCGTTGCTAGCAAGAAGCCAGCGTGACTACTTAGCTTGGGGGTGGGAGGAGTCCGACCTGCGCTCAGAGGATGCTCTTCATGCTACTTGGACAAATGAAGAAAAGTGAAACTGTTTGCTCACCGACAGACTTCTTGCTCCCATTTCTGTTTACTGTGGCTATAGTTGTTTGCAAAGTGGTTTGTATACAACAAAAGACTTTATTGGAAAAAATAAAGGAAATGCTGCACCCAGCATTCAAGTAACCTAGGGTCCCACTGACCAGAGCACTGTCCTCACACATCCTGCACTGTGCTCAGAACAAGAGCCCACCCCAGAGAGAAGGACCCTCAGACCACCTCCCAGGGGACCCTCAACTCACTCCCTCCTCCCCCCATTCTGATAATTATGATGAAATCAGACTAGAAAATGTAGAGAAATTTCTTTATGGGTGATGAAATAATTATTTTAGCAGAGGAAAACTGATTCTTTCCTTCATAACTAGCAAAGTCTCAAAAAGTACTCTTCGTAAGAGTAAGATAGAAAAACACCTTTAAATTCAAAAATGAAACAAATAAACACCAAAATTTGAATTTCTAAAAAAATGAATAAGCACTATAACTAATCCCCTGGGAGAGAAGGAAGGGGAATATATTCAAACATTGTATAGTTCTGCTTTTGTTGGACAAGCTTTTATCTTTGTTTGCTTGGGGTTTTTAAAAGGAGAAAACGCTCGAAAATAAAAAAATCTGACAATTTATTTAAAGAAGGGTTCTGAACTTGGCTTCAGAAATCTAAGTTTGCTTTTTGCTCCCTCACACAAAGATGCATTTGGGGATGGCTTTAGGTTTTGCACGGCTCCTGGTTTTCTGACGCAGAGCAAATGGCTCGTCTCATGTGCACAGAAAGGGTTGGAAAATATTTTTTGTGATCTGAGTGCAGCAGAGTCTAGGATTCCAGAGGAAGTAGAGGCCTCCCGCTCCACACAGGAAACAATCTTCAAGCAGGCCTTAAATGCCAGATTCCAGGCCGAGTTTAACTAACCACTGACAGCTCTGTAAACAAAGCAAGGACAAAAAGAGCTCGCTTCCCCTTTTCTGCTAGTCATTTTGGGTTTGGGGGCTGCAGGGGAATTCTGGAATACTTGATTCCATGGCACAGAAACGCCAGGGAAGCAGGCTCCTCGGTTGAAAAGCTGGAAAGGGAAGATCTTTCTGGAATTAAAACCATCACGAAGGAGGTAGGAAAGGATAAAATGGTTGGGTTACAATGAGCCAGAACTTTTAAGCTCTGAAACCAGCTTGATCATAACGGAACCGTTTTTTTGTTTTTGTTTTTAAATGCTGCTGTATTATATCTAATCATGGTATTATTGCTGTGGTCTTTATTTCCATTCTGATATTAATATTCTTTGAGAATATGCAAATTATGCCTAGATACTTGTATTATTTTATTTCTCTTACTTTTACTCTTAGTTTCCATATATTCCTTTTCTTGCTACTTTTTTTTTTACTCTTGTTTTCTTTTCCTCTTTCTTTGTTCATTTTTCATAACTTTTATGAATGGTTCAGCAAGTTACAAAGAACATTTTTAGTAGCTCTTAAGTGATTCCATCAATATTTCAAGTATTTAAAACCTCTCTGTCTCCTGAGATCTTTTATTTTTTTAACTGTAATCCTGGGATCTTACATATTTGTCTCTGTTAGTTTCTTGAATGAGATTGAATTTAACACATAAAGGATTTGATTTGAGAATCAGAAATTGATCACTGGCTACTTTACCAGTCTTCTGAGGTGTGATTTTTAGTTTACTTTTTATTTATTTCTTAAGAATAAAGAAAAAATGAGGGGATGAAGAAACAGTGGGAGATAATAACTCCGACTCGTTAATGATATTGATTCTACCCTGTCCCCTATAGATCCAGACATCTTCTGGTCTCCTTAAACCTGAAATTACACCATGGATGATTTTGAACGTCGCAGAGAACTTAGGAGGCAAAAGCGGGAAGAGATGCGCCTAGAAGCGGAAAGGTAAAGATCTAAATTGAAAAATAACTTGTATTCTGTTATTAACAAGGTTGGTTTCAGGCCTCAAAGATCATCACTCTGAAGGGCCAAATGTCGTTGTAAAAGTACTTAGGGAAAATTGTCCCATTAGGACTCTAAATTCTGAATTTAAAAAACAAAAAACACAAACCTCAAGAAAAAGAGAGATTGGAGAAGAATCAAATAGTTACATTTATACTCTGCTTTTTATCTTAGAATTTTTACATAACAGAGGCACTGTGTGGATAAAAGTTTAAAAAGCAAGTTATATGAAAATGATATTAAAATGACAATATTGAATATTGAGATCATTTAGGAAAGAGGAGTCTTTAGTCTAAAAAAGTAAAAGCAATCGGTCCCAGATGGATCTTGTGACAAATTTTTATTCTTATTAGAAAAGCATGCGAATCCAGTAATCCTCATATTATGGGTTAATAGCTGGTGGAGTATGTGTGGAGATTCTGAATCTAGTTACAAGCTGTTATGTTGTGTGAAACCTCTGTCGTGGTAACTTCAAGGGCAGGTTGGGGAAATAAAGCAATGACATATGCAGCATAGGGCATAAATACATATTTTAAAATTTAAGGCCTCAGGGCAATGAACAGTGGCATTTAACATGGCTTAAATCAGTTGTTCTTTCAGGAAAGCAGAGTAGATGTTTAGTGGAAGAAAACTGTTAAACAATGATCTTAAAATCAAATCAGTGTTGCCTCACAGTAATTCCAATGCACAAATAAAAAGGAATCTCTTAGTGATTCTCCAACAGAAAACTGGAAACTTATACCTATAAGAGGAGTGCTTTGGACTGTAGGCTCTACTTATTTGCATGGAGAATGCAAAAGAAGAAGGTAAAATTACTGCCTTTGATTAAGTTGGTCAGAGTAAGCTGCTATTCATGGCATGTCTATGCACAACATGCATGACACCATGAATGTTACCTGGGTTCTGTGAGTTTAAATCCAAGCTCTGTCTCTTAGGAGCTGTGTGTGACCATGAGCAAGTGACTTCTGTCTAAGCCACAATTGCCTTATTTGTAAAATAGGCATACTATCTACATAGTTTGTGTGGTTGTTGTGAAGATTATTGAACTTCATATATGGCCTAGCTCTCAGTACTTGGCACATAGTAAGGCCTCCATAAATGGTAGTTGTTACTATTTTTAAAATTTTAATTTTAAGTGTTATCATTAGTTAACAAGAAGCAACATAGCAATATAGCCAGAACTAAACATTAACTCCAAGAAAAGGAAAGGCAGTCATTATGCTGTGATGAAAGTAGCCAGTGAAAGCTCCTTGGATGTGGTAACCCATGGAGGAAGTAATGATGGTGATGAAGAGTAAAAAAGATAGCCATGTAGGCGAGGGGGTTCCTGCGTGAAAATTCTAGAGGTGGAAGAATCCTGGTGCAAGAAATGTGTTGAGTGCTTAGGCAAGACTTTGCACCTCTTAGGTGTTTCTATATCACACAAAAAAAGCAATTGACTTACCAGGGAAGCTATGTGTGATGAAAACATGTTGGAGAAAGCTATCTACAGTGGATTAAAGTGTGGCTATGACCAGCACTGAAAGAGCTAATAATGAGAGCCTGAATTAGGGTGGTAAATATGGAAATCAAGATCAAATATGAGAGTCTTTAGAGAGAGAGAGAGAATGAGTTGACTTTTCAGGAGAGGAAAAAACTCAAAAACAATTCCAAAGAATGTAAGTCTGAGGGTCTCTGCACTGACCCAAGTGGGGAAAACAGATGGGTTCCATTCTTGGGTGGACATGAGAGGAGGTGTTTATTTTTAGGTAGAAACCACACCCAAATGGAGACCTCCTTCAAGCTGTGCAGATAGAAAATTTCCACCTTTGTTCAGAAAGGGAGAGAAATTATTAGTAGAGAAGTCAGTTTGGGCATACTCAGTATGGTAGTAATAGTACAAATGCTGAAGATGATGGTAGTGATAGTGCCAAGAAAACAAGTGTAGAGATGGTGAGAGATCATAAAGACATTATGAAAAGCACCCAAGAAGACAAAAAAATCAAGGAGGTAGGAACAACCAGGCAGAGTTCTGGGGGCCCCAGTGTTGAGTGGACATCGAAACCATATAGGCTGTGACCAGGCCCAGGGGAGCATCCCTCTAATTCTTTCCAATGATGTGTTATTTGGCCTCAGGTTCTCCTGAAAGTCCACAAACTATCTACCTAACAAATAATTATTAAGCCTCAACCAAATTTCAGTATCTGTGGTAGGAACAAGGATATTCATGGTGAGATATAAATAGATGGGGTGTCTGCCTATTTGTCCCTCAAGGTAAACTAGGAAACCAAACTACAGCAGGACTAGAAAAGAGACCAGACTGAGTGTGGGCCTAATAGAATTGGGGCTAAAGGGACTCAGGGAATGAGGACCGGAATTGGGCATCATACTACCATAGATTAGCATCTTTGCTTTCTACATGATAAGGAGAAGGGAATCAAGTGATATGAGGGGAATGGCAGGACAACTAGCTGTGATTAGAGCTATACTATAATTAGAGTAAATAAACTAGGTTTCTCTAGAACCAGGATTTTGCCTAAGAATTTTTCACACAGCTGCATGGTATATTCCTTTCAGTTCTTTTGCTTTGTGTGGAAGGATATGTCTTCCTGTCTTCTTTTAATCTCAATCTTAAAAGGAGCATGCTCAGTGAAACTTAATTAGGTATCCTTAATAACCTAAAATAAATTTATATAAATTTATTCTAACCTTGTTTTATTTACATTTTTGTCTGTATTAACTCTTTTGAGGTGTTACACTCCATCTGATTGCTTTTCTTTTATTTTTGAGAGAAGTACTTGAGTACTTCCTTATTTTTATACTAAGTTTACCTTTTCATGTTTCAAGGTAACTCTTCTATTTCTGTTTTTTGGAGGATCCAATAAGTAAGTCCATGTTCACCCTTTAGGATTTTATAAAATCTGATTATTTATGAGAATAGTGGAAGTCAAACCATAAGGTCCAGCCAACTTTAATGGGAAAGTGTAGGGTGTGTACAGGAAACAGATAGCCAGAACCAGAAAGCAAGGACCGCCTAAAATCATGGTTTTAATTTGAAGATAAGGGACGTTTAAGACCTTGGACAAGTCCCTCTTCCTTTAGCTTTAGACCTTGGCTTCCTCATCTGTAGCAAGAGTCAATTTCTTTTGGGGAGGTATTGCTCATAATTTTTACTTTTTTTTGCTTTTGGTGTTCTTTAATTTTTTTTTTTTTTTTTTTACAATGATTATGTATTACTTTATTTCAAACCAAATAAAACAATAAGGCAATTTTCCATTTTGGAAAATGTGATTTCTCTGACTCTACACATTATACTTGAGAAGCCCAAATTTTCCTTTGGATTTAGGGACATAAAGAAAGGATTCAACCCAGCTCCTTAGTGGCCCCGAAGCTCAGAGCTTCAGGTTTCTTTACTCACTTATTCATTTGACAAATTTTTATTGGGCATCTACTCTGCTCCAAGCTCTATTTTGAACACTGAGGATAGACCAACAGAATGACAGAATTGGGAAGAGTGTGCTTTATGCTTTTCAACCTGTATAAAACCAAGTGATGGTCAAGAAACTACATTTTTATATCTTCAAATATAGTATATTTGTTGATACTTATCAAAGATGGCTTATGCTTTTAGTATGCTGTCCCTTTGTAGATTGTGTGGGAAAAGAGGAAGTCTATTGATCTTCCATTTCTCAGGCACAAATATTTTCCAAAT
>PVKE010032042.1:0-18702 GCA_004027555.1 Craseonycteris thonglongyai
GTTGGAGGGGGACCTGATTCTGGGAGCTGGGCACATAATGTGATGCATGGGTGATGTGATGTGGAGTTGTCCATTGGAAAACTGTCTGATTGTTACCAACCAATGTCACCCCATTAAATTTAACAATAAAATATAATAATATTAAAAAAAAAAAATCAACTCTGATCTGAGATGTTTCTGAAAGCTAACCTGTCTTTTGTGTCTTCTCAAGTTACAATAGGGTGTGTACCTAAAGGCTGGTTGAGAAGACCAGTGTGTAACTTTTGCCCATATGGTTTATATTTGAGAGATGGTTACTGTTTTCTTCTATTCTTCAAAATCCCAGATGCTGTCTATGAAACCATTTGTTCCCCTTTCTAAGCGCAGTTCCCTCTGCTCCAAACTGGGTCTCCCCGTGCCTGTGGCTACTCATTTGCCTGCTGTTAGTTTCCTTGTACCTCACAACCATGGCTAAAAGGTGGAATTTAGGCTTCAGTGAGGCCTCTTAAAGGATGTCTTACTTACTTCTACAGAATAGCCTTTTCGTTTGGCATGAAAATTACTGTTGCTTTAAAAAATGCCTGCTGTAAGTCCCGTGTCCTGGTTTTCCATGTGGAACGAGACTGCATAAGATTAAAAGAACTCACGTAAATGAAGATGGCCCTGGCTTTTCAAGATTATTTTAGAAGACTTACAATTGCTACTTTATACTTGACATGTGCAAACAAAGCCATCAAGCTAATTAAAGTGGCTGCCAGTTTACTCTGACAATACTGGAAGGTACTCACTGTCAGTGCCAACCTGGGCATTACGCAAGTCTTAACGCATGGATCTGGCTGGGAGAATTTGAGCATATTTTTCAAGTACTGTTTAGGATTTGTCAAGGCTCTTCCATGCTACCTTCCAATGTAAAGCTTCTACTTAGCAGAAGACTGAAAGCCTGACTTTGTGTTGAATTTTTAAGCCTTTCACACAATGTAAATATAAAGAGCATTATCTGAGTTTACTTGTACTGTCTCACTCAAGATGGAGCTTTAAAAAATGATTTAAGAATCTCCCCCTTTGTTTGTCACGTGTTAGGGTGTATGAGAGAGCAGAAAAGCAGAATCAAAGGATTTGTTTATCTTAGAATTTTTAGCTTGTAGTCAATCATTTCATTTCAATGTGCTACCTCAAGCTACAATAATTGTTTTAACCATTTCCTACTGGCCATACCAAACCTTTTCTGACGTCAATTTAATTTTGTCTTTTTGAAATTGCTTTCCAGGAAACAAGGGAAATTAAGATTTGAAGCCAATATATGAATAATTACATGAAAATCCAACTACTTAGGTAGAGCTTGAGTTTTTATTTTTCTCTATTGGCTCACAGATTTGGGCATATCTGTCATGCCAGGCACTGGGCTATATATATTCTGCAGGACACAAAAACACTTAGATTAAATGGCTCAATTAATTTATTAAAACTAGTTAACGTCCTGCTTCACATAGCTGTTAATATCTGTTTAGGAGAGCCAAACATGTTATACTGATTATCATTCTTATAAGCTATTATTCCCTATTATAGAAGTTTTGTGATACAAAATCACACAATTATAATGTCCTTAAAAAGAAAAAAAAAAACATCCCCCATCCAAAAGAAAAGGTATAAATTTAAGCTAATATAAACTTGTCAGAGTTCTCCCTCTCAATTTCACACCAGGGTGTGGTGCTACACAGCTGGGGAGCTGAGCTAATAAGTGTTGAAAAATGAAAAATGCTGCTTTATGGCATCACATAAACTGGCAAAACGAATACTTTTACCTCCACCCCATTTCTGACAAACAAATGCCAAAATGTAGATGCTGTAAGAATGAAACTTCATGGTATGAGACCCATGGGACAAACAGAACTGTCTTGTGGGATTTTCTTTTTATTGAATACTATATGTAATAAGAAGTGGCATAACATTTATAAAATCTAATCACTTTTTGTTCCTTTTTGAACCTCAAAGGGGTCATTTCTAGGAAAGCTGTTGGAAACACTGCATAATGATCTATTTATCCAGTAGTGAAAAGGGATTATGCCTTTTACAAGGGGATTGAGCTTTCCCTAACAATATAAATACTATAATATGAATGCACAAATTGAGGTTTTGAGGAACCTTATGTTCAACAAATATTTATTGAATAACTGTAATAGAGTTCAAAGAGTGATGCTAAGTGCTCTCATGTAATTTGCATTAAATATAATCTAGATCCAGCTGTTTTTCTTGGGCTGGTTTGTTTCCCAGCTGATGGTCATTTACTCACTCACTCACCAGCCATTCCCTCAACGCTCAATCAGCAAAGATCTATTGCCAGTTTATCATGTCCAAGACACATAGGCCTACTGAATCATGCAAACTATGCCATTACAGCAAGATGTCACAGATATGCATATATCGTAAGAAGAAACCCCTTAATCAGGGGCTAGAAATCAACTTGATGGAGCAGAATAAGGTAAGCAATGAGGGTATGTTGTCAGGGTACATATGTTCCCCACATAGAATTTCACTGAAAGGAGAGGAGACAGAGCAGCTCAAGGCCCTATCTAAGACTTCAAGGTAGCTGAGGATTTCTGATCATAGTATTTAGAGAACTGTGATTGTCTATTCCACATATGCCTTCTCTTATTTTCCAAAGCTAGAGATATACTTTCTCACCTCTAAACTTGTGAAAATCTTAAATTTCTTGTAGGAGTTAATAGTATTTACCTTACATTATAGATATATACTATACACCTCTTTCCTCCCTACTAAATATAAACTCCTTCAGGGTAGGACCAAAGTCTATCTTTTATTCACCAACAGTACTTAGCAGAGTGAATTATGGATATGCTACATTATCTGGTTGAACAAATGACTTCAATTGACTCAACCAATATATAATCAAATATTCATAGCATCAGATAATATTTATTATACTATTAATAAAGATAAAAATATAAGTACTAATTGAGAAAACTAAAAAGCATGTCCAAAAATATGAGGATAGTTTAAGAGACTTCTGGAACAACATTAATAACAACATTTGCATCATAGGGGAACCAGAAGAAGAGAGAAAGCAAAGGATTGAGAACCTATTTGAAGAAATAATGACTAAAAAGTTTCCTAACCTGATAAAGGAAGTAGACATACAAGCCCAGGAAGTTCAGAGAGTCCCAAATAAGATGAACCTAAATAGGTCCACACCAATACACAATATAATTAAAATGGAAAAGGTTAAAGACAAAGAGAGAAACCTAAAAGCAGCAAGAGAAAGGCAGCTAGTAGTTGATAAGAAAACTCCCATAAGATTATCAGCTGAGTTCTCAATAGACACTTTGCAGGCCAGAAGGGACTGGCACAAATTCTCCAAGTGATGAAAAGCAAAGACCTACAACTAAGATTATGTTGTCCAGCAAAGCTATAATTTAAAATTAAAGAATAAAGAGCTTTTCAGACAAGAAAAAGATAAAAGAGTTCATTACCACCAGCCAGTATTTCAAGGAATGTTAGAAAGACTTGTTTAAGATGGAGAAAGAAAAAGATTAGTGATATGAATAATAAAATGGTAATAACTACATATGTATCAACAATTACTTTCAATATAAATGGATTAAATGCTCCAATCAAAAATACAGGGTGACTGAATGAATAAAAAAACAAGACCCTTATATCTGCTGCCTATAAGATTCATTTCAGATCAAAAGACACACACAGATCGAAACTAAAGAAATGGAAAATAATAGTAATATTTCCTGAAAATGAAAACAAATGAAAAAACTGGGGTAATAATGCTTATACCAGAAAATCTATTTTAAACAAAGGCTATAACAACAGACAAAGAGAACCCACTAATCCCCCTTCTGGGTATTTATCCAAAGAAACCAAAAACACTACTTTCATGGGACATGTGCATCCACACGTTCACTGCCGCATTGTTCACAATGGCCATAACATGGAGACAGCCTGGGTGTCTGTCGTTGGATGAATAGATAAAGAGGAAGTGGTACATAAAGTATGATCAAAAAATATGGTGAATGTTTACATAAAAAGATGTATTACAGTAAAAGACACATTGCCATTAATCCCCCTCGCACTCCCCCTTGCTTCACACACACTTATCCCAATGTTCTTGTCACGTTCTGAAGCAGTTCTGGAAGTCCTTTATCATGAGTGTCTTTAGTTGAACTGTTGTGGCTGTCTCGTTATCCTGAATTAATTCAAATTATTTACCTTTCATGGTCATTCTGATTTGGGGGAAAAGCCAGAAGTCCCACAGTGCCAGATCTGGTGAATAAGGTGGATGAAGACACACCATAATGTTTTTATTTGACAGAAATTTATGTTAATGCATTGTTTGTGATCCGTGATTTACGGCACACTTTAAAACATACTTTCTCTCAACTGTAGCTCACAACCAACTGACTGCACTAAGCAAGCTGAAACTTGTCACATACTGTTAGTAAGGTTTTCTGTGCTGCTTCCCATATCAAAGATTTCTTCCTGCCTTTCCACTGGATGGCACTCAGCAGCAGCATTCATGGTCACTGTATTTTTTTTTTATTATCACAAGTCATATACAATGGAAGGGAATGCGTGGGTTCTTGCTATCTGCGGTGACATAAATGGACCTGGAGGGTGTTGTAGTGAGTGGAGTATGTCAGACAAAGACACATGCGATGTGATTCTTTTTATATGTGTAATCTATTGAGCAAAACAAACAAACAGAACAAACTCATAGATACAGAGAACATTTTGATGGTTGTCAGATGGGAAGGGTGTTGAAGGTAGGGTGAAAAAAGGGAAGGAATTGAGAAGTACAAATTGATCATTCTACGTAGTCATGGAGATGTAGGGTACAGCATGAGGAATATAGTCAATAACGTTGAAATAACTATGTATGGTGTCAGAGAGGTCCTAGATTCTGTGTGACAGATAGGAGGAAAGTTGGGGGACATGGTGAAAAAAGAGACGGGATTAACAAGTGCAAATTGGTTGTCACAAAATAGTCATGAAGATGTAAAGTCAAGCATAAGGAACACAGTCAGATATTTGCTGGAATTATGGTGATCACTTCTTTAGGTTGATCAAGTATGGTGTACACCTGAAACTAATATAATGTACGCTAGCTATATTTTTTTTAATAAAAATCTTTTAAAAACTGCAAAAGAACAAAAAGACTACAAACCTGTCAATTATCATTGCTCAGGATATAGCTGGCAACAAACCCCTGCTGCTGATATTTCAACTAACTTGTTTAAATTTAATGAAAAGATGCTACGACCCATCCTGGGGTAACAGTTACTAAGATTTCGGTATCCAGTTGAATTTTTAGGATAACATACAATAAAGACAGTTTACCACATATCCACATCATCTCTAGGAAGCTAAGGCCAACTCCTGATTTCATTCTGGAAGAGAGGATTAGTATAATTTGTTTAAAGACTCAGACTGTTCACATTTGGGAAGTGGTAAATGTTGGACAATTTTACATCAGCATAAGATATCTGGGTAAGTGAGTAGTCACTGATGTTGTATCACTTAGCATGAGTTTCTTTCATCCACTTGCATTCACATGATGGCCATTACAACACAGCTTCAGTGGGCTGGGCACAAAATACCCCAAATGCTTGTGAGCTTATTGCAACAGCAAGGCCTGACAGAAACACTCTTAGACACTCATCCAAGCACTTCTTCCAACCATGTGGGAGGTGTGACATCTTGGAATGCAGTAACGCCCCATGTGGTGACATCTCTTGAGGAAAGGACTTAGTCAAACACAGGTCAAAAAAGACAATAATTATAAACAATGACAACCTCTGGGGACAATAGCCACAGCTACAAATTAAAGTTCTCTCTTCAAAGGGCTTCATTTTAAGCTTCTGATCCCAAAATAATTGCCATGATTAACATAACCTTTGAACATAAAAAACAATCCCCCCCCCTTTTTTTTTTACTAACATGTGATATAGACTACGATTTAAAAATATATGTATTTGGTTCTTTACAGTATTTATGTACCATTCTTTTAAGCTCATATGCATCTTTTAAATAAAATCACTAGAGAAGTTTCTTGGATTAACCCTATTGGAAATGCCTGAGAAATTTGTGGAACACAATTAAAAAACGCTT
Source organism: Craseonycteris thonglongyai (assembly GCA_004027555.1). Taxonomy (NCBI): domain Eukaryota; kingdom Metazoa; phylum Chordata; class Mammalia; order Chiroptera; family Craseonycteridae; genus Craseonycteris; species Craseonycteris thonglongyai. The sequence continues at coordinate 6,115 of PVKE010032042.1, forward strand.
GCTATTGAGTACAGAGTATGGCTGAACATTTAATATCACACTCTATATTTTTCTTCTCTCTCTTTTTTTTCTTACTCAGAAATGAATAAGCCCCCTTAATGATGTTAGGAGGGACACTTGGGGCTTTACACAAAGCACAGCTTGTAGAAAAAAAATGCATGTGCCTTGTGTTTATGGCCAGAGCCATGGGTCAAAGTGACAATCATGTCCTGTGTGAACTGACATAATCAAGAGGTTTCATTTGTAGTGCATTTTTATGTTTTCTGGAAGTTTGTTTTAAGACAAAGAACATATTTATTGATAGTTCAGTCTTTTCATTGGACTAAAACATGGCGTAAAGACAAGTCATGATGACATTTGAGTCTATGTGTGTGTATCAATGGAAACATGGAATTTGCCTTCCATACATTTATTGTACTATGTTTTCTCTGAATAACCAACAAATTGGTGGTAGCTATTAACCCAAGTGGCTTCCAGATGTTAACTATGTGACTGAACAGAATTATTTTCTGCCGAGAGTCGCAAGAGAGAGAAATTGTTAGTACCGGTATATTCAAAGATTTTAATAACCACAAAACATGATTATCTAATAACACCACCTGCACAATATAAAAAACTTACATACCCTACATGAGTAGGATATTTTTTTATGACAAAAAGGAAGATATAAATTTATGTATCATATGTGAATCAACTCTTTAAAAAATGAAATAACTTAATGAAAGCTGATTATTATTTATCTTTTAATGCTATTATTTTTTTAGGTTTAAAATTTTATGTCTATGCTGTATAGAAAGGGCTTTACATTCTTATAGTCTATGTTAAAATATTATAAGCCCTTTTGACATTTTACATAGTCTAGGGGAATAATTGTCATTAAATTGTTTTCAACCTACGTTGAACACTGATGCACTTTACATTTTTTGCTAAGAAAAATAAACAATTCAAACTTTTACAAGTGAAAGTATGTACTTTTTCTTTCTTTCTTGAAATTATATTATTACTAGAAACAAGTGCTAGCAGCCTTCATGGGTGGCATTTCTCACTGAGAAGCAAGACATGAATCAATATTTTTATTGCAGTCAACCCACTTGTCTTCATAAACAAAATATCATTAATGTTTTTCCATTTAGGTTTCAATACTAATGAGGAGAATATACAAACTGCTAGAAGGGAGAAATAAAATACACAGATGAACAGTTTTTCAAAGACCATCATTGATGTAAATTGAAGCAAGAAGTTGAGATCATCAGTTAAGGTTCTGAAAGCTGATGTTTAGTGTGTTGAAAGAAAAAAGTTAATTATTGAATAGATCGTTTGTTCATCTCTCGTACTTTTCCTATTGACACAGCTGTAGCTGATGATATTTTTGAGCGTCCTTTGCCTTTTATGCATTCTACAGTGACCATGTAAATATAAACTTATGGGGAATTTAGGAGAAAAGTTAGGTGAAAATTCTTTTTCTTTACACACACACACACACACCACAAACCTGCAGCCTGCCTTCAAATAGAAGAATAATTACAAAGGACTTAGAACAGTGCCAACATTAAATAAAAGCTCTTTGTTTTTGTTGACTGTTTTTAGGGCCATATGAAGGGTGTGGAGAATGGGAAAGACAGAAAAAAGTAAATGGCCAAAAGTATAAATGCTATGTGTAGTGTTTGCTGTAAGAGCATGTATAAAGGGCATTGGAGCCCAGAACAGGAAAAAGTTTAAGGTACCTAGAACTGAAGCAATGGCTATATTAAAGTTTATAATCTCATGTAACCGTAACTTTCTAACCAGTTTAGTTCTGTTTTATAAGAATTCGAGACCTTTAAGTTTTTTCTAGTTTTGTTTTTTGTTTTTTGTTTTTTCATAAATAAATAACAGGGATGCAAAGAAACCTACTTTGTTAATTCACAAAATTTTAAAAATTACCTAACACTGAAACACTTTATCCAATGTGTATGTATTGTTTATGCATATGTGTTCTCTGTTCCTTTGAATAAAGCAGTAGATAAAAAGCAACCAATGGGAAGGATATAATTTGATGTTCAAGAATGAGTAAAACAACAAATGTATAACTGTGCATTGTCTGCATGACTAACATGATTTCATTTGACTGTAATCATTTGAAAACACCAAATATTCTACTCTAAATGACTGATCTTTCAATTGTTTTTTTTTAAGCCAACAAGTGTGCCATAAAGGATTTTTAAACACACAACAAACTAAACTCTGACCTTGATACTTATATTTTTGGATCCCAACAGATACTGAAACCCTATAAAGGGATTTTTTTTGTTTTTGCTTTAACTTTGTTTACTTGCTTTTCTTAGTTTAGACATAGAAGATACCAAAAGTGAGTGTATTATTAATGGGCACAAAGACTGGCTGAAAGCAAATGAGTAACAACAACAACAAAACAGGAGGTACACAAAGAATAAAAAAATGTACCAATAAAAATCTTCCAGGGATATTTTTCTCCCAGGTTCAATAGGGCAAAAGATCCACCATAAAAGAAGCAAACAATCATCCTGAAACTTAATTACATTTCAGAGTAATGCAGTCACATGAAAGGAACAAAACATTTTTGTTCAATAGTTTGCCTACCAGATGGCATGTCTAAATATAGCCATCTAAAACCTTCTGTTTGTTCTATAAATAAAGATGAAAGGAATAGCAACAATAGCTAAGCATTTAAATCACTGGAAATAATAAGAGCACTTTGATTAGGTCTGGAAGAATCTGGCTGATTCTAATATTGATGGTGAATCTGCGAAGGCTCAAGTTCTAGGTGAAACTCAGAATTCCAACCTTCAGGTACTGCTGCTCAAACTGGTGCAAACCAGGAACTATCCCCAGGAGACTTGGGGAAATCTGAAGGGACACAGGAACTCCTAATCAACAGATACTCTAAAGCAGGGATCTCCAAACTTTTCAGCCCTGCATTAACTATCAAACAGCAGTTTGGGAGCCGACTACACACTCGAGGTCCAAATAAAAAAGAATCAAAACATAGATGTTGTTTTTAATTATTTATTTAATATTATTTTATTCAGATAAAAAGTTCTCCATGGGCCAGATGAGAGGGCCTTGCGGGCCGCATTTGGCCCGCAGGCCGTAGTTTGGAGACCCCTGCTAAAAAGGGCTACAGTCCAAATCCCAGAAATTTTGTTTTGGTTTTGTTTTTAACAAAAATAGTCAGGACGTGTCCTAACTTACTTTTGTGAATTAATGTGTAAATGTGTATAACAGTTAAGGACCTGAATGCTGGAGTCAGATCCAACATGTGAGTCCAGACTCCACAAATGACTGGAAGTATGACCCAGAGCCAAGTTCTTTACCTCTCTGGCAAAAAACAGACAGCAAAAGGACAAAGTTTTACGGCAATTTACTTATGACAGTGCTTGGAACCTAGGAAATCCAGTGAATTTCAGCTGCTTATTATTATTATTAGCAATAATAATCATAACTGTTAACAGTTTGTGAATTTTTGCTGTCTCAAAAGCATGCAGTTTTGTACATAAAATGTTTTCTGGCAGTAAATATGATAAGAGTAGAATTTCAAGTCTTACCTGACATATCTCCACATGGCTCCTCCTGGTTCAGCACTGCCATCCTCTCACCTCACTCAAGCATTATTGAGAATTCATGTGGGAAAGGCAGGTCTAGAGAGAGAAGTCTTTTTCTGAGAATTGAGTATCAGAGCTCAACCCAACCCAGCATGCCCTCCTTAATGACTTTACTCTTAGTAATCTCAGCTGATGATCTATAAGTTCTAGAAGGACTTCAAGCTCCTTTTTGATCTGATTAATTAATGGCATATAGGACCATTCCCATCCACAATATTGGTGTAACACTGTGATACCATAGCACTTATCTTGGCAACTGACCAATGATGATAAGCAGCTTAGTCACTTAGGAGTTGGGTGATTACCTTGAACAAATAAGACAAGTTGTAGGGATGCCAGGATGGCTCAGCAAGTTGAGCACTCGCTTTGCAGCCCTGGGGTCTGAGGATCGAATCCCAGCCCATGTGGACCCATATGCTGGACTGAAGTGTACCCTCAGTTCAGTTCTTGCTGGGGCCCATGCAAGAGGCCCCCGGCCCAGTTCCTGCCCTGCTCAGCCCTGTGCCCACCTGTAGGGTGAAACTTAATCAAAAACTAACGACATACAGCTTTGGAGACTACTCTGGTCCCTCCCCCCTTCTCTCTGTCTCTGTCAAAAATAAAAAAATAAAAAATAAAAGTTAATCTTTAAAAAGACAAGTTGTGATTGCTTAAATGTAATGCAGACTACAATGAACAGAAAGCTGGTGTTCAATGTTTTTGAATTTTACATGAGGAAAGAGCCATTTGCTGGAGTTATAGCCCTCAGTACTGAAAGATGTCTATGCTTAGGTCTTTATGTAGAAAGTAATTCCATTCTTTGGAGAGGGAGTATTTTAAAAATTGTGGTATGTACCATATTTTCCCATGCATAAGATGATACTTTTGTGTAAAATTGTTGACCAAAACTTGGAGATTGTCTTATACATGGGAGTAGCCCGGGTATTGATTTCTTAATATTGGGGTAGAAATGTAGGGGCTGTCTTATACATGGGGACATCTTATACATGGAAAAATATGGTACATAAAATTTACCATTTGGATCATTTTTAAGTATATGGCTCAGTGGCAGTAGTCATTAAATAGCATCTCCCCATTCTTCCCTCCCCCAAGTCCTTGGTAACTACTACTCTACTTTCTGTCTTAATGAATTTGCCTATGCTAGGTACCGTAAGTGGATTCATACAACATTTGTCCTTTTGTGATGGCTTATTTCACTTAGCATACTGTTTTCAAAGTTCATATATGTTGTAGCATGTATCAAAATTTTATTCCTTTTAAAGGCTAAATAATATTCCGTTGTATGTATATACCAGTTAGTTTTCCATTAATTGATCAGTAGACACTTGGGTTGTTCCTATTTTTTGGCTAATATGAATAATGCTATCAACATTGGTACACAAGTATCGGCATCTGCTTGAGTTTCTTCTTTCATTTTTTTGTATATGCACCCAGAAGTAGACTTGCCAGATCATACAGAAATTGTTTAATTTTTTGAGATGCTGAACTGATTCCACAGTGGCTGTACCATTTTACATTTCCATCAGCCGTGCCCAGGGTTCCAACTGCTACATCATCACCCACATTATTTCCAATTTTTCAAAAATAGCCATCTTAATGGGTGTGAAATGGTGCCTCTTTAGATTTGCTTTGTAAACTATGTTTTAAAAAGTATTCCAAGAGTTCCTATTATATGGCTGTTTTATCCCATATGTAAACAGCTACAAGCATTCTTTGAAGTTCCCATGTACAAGGTATAATACAGTGATACCTGTTACACTTTAAACGTAGTAACACCAATATTTTTCCAACCAAAAGGTAATCCTGAATTTAGGGTTTCAGAGCAAATAAATATATTCCTTGGCCTTACCAAAGATATTATCCGTATAACAGCATTCTTTGCAATATCAAAGGTATAACCAGAAAGACCTCACACGTCACCCAGTCAGGCCCAAGCCAAGCCCTCTGCGCATGCGCGTCTACAGGCACACCCTCGCCTACGTCTGCGCGACATCTCGCCGGACGGCGGAGGGGCGGGGCGAGGGCCGAGGGGAGGGGCGGGGCGGAGAGGAGAGGGGACACGACGGGGCGGGGAGGGGCGGGGCCCAACCTTGGTGGCGGCAGCAGCAATGGCTACGGCGTCTGGATCAGTTCGCCTGCAACGGTGTATGGTGTCGCCGGCTGGGAGGCACAGCGCCTCTCTGGTTTTCCTGCACGGCTCAGGTGGATTATAGTTTTACGCCCTTGTTTTCTGCAGCTTGGGAAACAGCCTCCCCTTGGTCCCCCTAATGTTACCCCAGTGGAGGGGGCCTCGGGCCCCAGTAGGACCCGGTGATCTCAGAGAGGGTGGCTGTCGTCTCGCCAGCCCCGCGGCTGTGGACAGACAGGCAGCATGGTAACCTGACCCCAGCCGCCCCCCACGCCGGCCCACCCTTGTCTTCCTTTTTTCTATCTTGTGATCACTGGTCCACGATCCTCTCATCCGGCCTATGTGCCTCGCAGTTCTGCCAGCCCTCCATCCCCAATATTCTCTCCAGTGCAACCCTTCCTTGTTCTTCCCCTCCCTCTGTCCCAAGCTTAAATAGAGCAAGTTAGTAAGGTAAGTCCTGTGCTGGAGACAAATAATTTACCGGTAGTACTTTTCATGGTCAGCTGTTGGTGATTGGAGTTCTCAACCGCGTTGGATTATTTCCCATTTCATTGTCCTGTCTCCCATACTAATGTAGGCCATTGAGACTCACAGTTAACTTAATAATTACTGAGCATCTCTTTTCTGTGAGGCCCTCTGCCAGGATTTTTACATACCTTTCTATTTCCAGCTTCCCCTTCGATTCTCTATCCCCCTCCTGTCATTAGGCACCCCAAGGTACAGCACAAAGTCAAGTCTGAGTCTCAGGCAGGTACCCGCCTTCCACTTACCTGCCTTTGGTAACCTGTGCTTAATTCCGTATGGCATTTTAAACGCATCTGTAATTACTATGTCTGCCTTTCCCACTGCATCTTGAGCTCCGGAGCAGTAACGACCTTTGTTTTTATCTTTGCATCCCTAGTGCTTGGCCCAGGGTAAGTTTTTAGGAAATGTTTTTTTAAAAAATGAGAAGCAGCCAAGTGTCCTCAGGAGGGCCTACCTAAAGTTAAAAACAAAAACAATTCAATTAGTTTGAGTCAGCAGTGGATGGGACATCATAAGATGGTATATGATTTACTGCCAAGTGAATTGTGAGGGAAAAAACTGGGGAGGCTTTATTAAGGTATTTGGAAGAGAAAGAGGTTGTCAGATTTAGCAGAGAAAGTGGCCTTTGAGCTGAGATTTAGATGTAGGCTCAAAGAAGATGGTGAGGGTTGGAAAGGTACAAAGTGGAGACCTGGAAATGGGCAGTTCTGCGAAGTGTTGTCATTTTGGAAATGACAGTACTTGATAGGTTGAATAACTTGCCCAGGGTCACTTGGCTATTACTGTAAGTGGTGGCGATTTAGGGACTTGAACTCAAATCTGACTCTAAAATCAGTGCTCTGGAGAGGTAAGGTGAAAAAATTCTGAACTAGAATGTGTCATGTTGGAAACAGGGAAGAAAAAATGCCAACAGTGTTTAAAGGAAAAGACTTGACTGATGAAATATATTGAGAAGGTGAGGGGTCTAAGATAACAGTGAAGTTTTACAACTAGGCAACTATTACTAATACTGTTCAGGGCTCCAAGGGTATTCATTTATAAGCACCTAGAAATCCCCCAATATCATACTCCTTTTAATAAGTAAATTAATTATTTTACAGTATTTTTAGGAAATACTCCACTTTTTTTTTCCTGGACCACTTTGCTTATTACTCTTTTCAATTTCAAATTATGACATTTTATAACCTGTAATTGTGTATCTGAAACTGAGCTATACATTGTATTTTTTTTTTCCTATTGTACTTTGAACAAAGGATTTACCCAAAGAATTCCGCCAATTATGTAAGTAAAATGCCGTTTCTGTACATTTAGGTCTCCATTTTAGAATTAAAATCTTTGTTAGGAGTATAATTTTACATTAGACTTTAATATATGTGATTGTGTTGTATATATTTGGCTTCTGGTTCATCCAGATATGGGCAAGCCAATTTTAATAGTTTTACCATACTCTTGGAATAAGATGCTGGCTTTTTAAAAGAAGGACTTTGTGGCTAGAGGGATGGATGTTTTGTTGCACTCAGCTTTGCTTTTGAAGGTTGAAAAAGAGTGTCTAGAGGCAGATTTAGTTTAGTTTAGTTTTGTTTTGTTTTTAATCTTAAAAGCTTGTTAGAATATGTATGGCAGGGATAGAAGAACTAATGGGAATGTGAGTTACATATAGCCAAGTTAACTTGAGCCTTTCCTACTACTAAAATTCCAAAGAAGTACCTTTTTCTTCAGGATGATAAAAACAAATGGCAATTTAATTAGCTTTGTTCAGCTTCCCAGATTAGATTCATTCACTGTTATGTTTCCTTAGGACACTATCATTCTCATTTCAGTATTATTCATCATATTTATAATTACCTAATGTAATGTCTGTAATCCACACTAAGTTTATAAAGTTCACACAAGCCCAAACTACGCATATCTCACTTTCGCCCTACATAGTAAGTCTTGACAAACAGTTCGCTCTTAAAATTACCGGTAACCTCTGTGTTGCTAAATGTAATGGACATTTTTCAGTCTTCCTATTATTTGAACTGTCAGCAGTGTTCAGCTTTCTTGAAACACTCTCTTGGTTCTTTCTACCCTATTTGCTCCTTAGGATTTACTTTGCGAACTTGTCTGCCTCTCTCTGGCCATTAATGGTGAGGTTCCTCAAAATTAGGTCCTAGGTCCTCTTCTTGTCCTACATATTTCTCCCTGGGCTAAACTCCATATATGCTCACGGATTCTATTTTTACAAAGGTGTGTCTCCATTTTAGATTTCTTTCAAGCTCTAGACATGTTTATCCAACTGCCTAGTAATCACTCTTTCATTAATCCATTCATTCAAGAAATATTTATTATATGGTCACTATGTGCGAAACACTGTTCTTGGCTCTGGGCATACAGCAGCGAGCAAGGTAGACAAAAATCTTTGCTCTCATGGAGTTTACATTGTAGTGGAGGAAGTGTTATATAGTAGAAGGTAGTAAATTCTGTCAAAAAAGTAAAGAAGGATGGGAAGTGTAGGGGTTACAGTTAATATGGTGATCAGAGTAGCCTCACTGTGAAGGCCACACTTCAGCAGCTGACGCATGTGAGCAAATCGTGCGTACATTGGGTTACTGTTAGAGACCAGAGAAAAGCCAGTACAGAGGCCATGAAGGTGGGTCCCCTGACATGTACAAGGAACTGTAGTATGACTAATGTTCCTGGGGTGAGAAGAGTAGACAAGAGTATCCGCCAGGATACTGGCATCCAGACCGTGTGTGGCAGGGGTTGGCACACTTTTTCTATAAAGGGTCAGAAAGTAACCATATCAGGTTTTGTGCATCACATAAAATCTCGCATATTTTTCCTTTTCCCTTCGTTTGCCTTTTCTCCTTTCCTATTTAATAAATGGTTCCTTAAAAATGTAAACGCCATTCCTAGCATATGACCCTTAAGGATCTGGATTCTGTCCTTCCGCTGGCTATGGTTTGCTCAGCCCTGGGAATAGGACTTTGTTTGCATTGACAAATAGGAGCCTCACCTTTCACAGGTGTAGACCTGCTGCATCATGTGCTTCCTGTCTCTGTGTACAGCACTCTTCACCCAGTTGTTTGGGCTTAAAACCTCACCAGCATCTTTGAAAGCTTCCACCATTGACCCCTCATAACTAATCTATTGCTAGTTTCTGTTGATTTTATCTGCTGATTATGATTCAGTTCTATTTCTGTCTACTCCACTGCTATTACTTTAGTCTAAGAATCTGTCACCTGAACAGTAGCCTCCTAACTGATCGCCCATATCTACCTTTGTCCTTCAGTTTGTCTAGCTTCCCCTTGCTCTCAGTATTTGTCAGTTCCCCAGTTTCTCTCATCTCATTTTTTTCTTCTTATAACAGTGTTCTTATTACAGTTTTATAATACCATAAAAAAACAAAGTAGAACAAGCCAAAAGAAGAGACAGGTAAGGAAAAGCCTGGGAGGGTTCTAAGCCTGAACCTTCTATCCTCAGTGATGCACTAGCCGAGTGAACTATCCGAGTGAACTCGGATTGAGCTGTGACAGTACTCAAAAGAGTCTTGTCAAGCAAGGAATTTCACCTGAGGTTCCTACCCAGAGTTTTGATTTGCATTTTATTATATAGACATGATTGATTTGGGCTTGAACTCAATCTCCAGCCTCCTCCACTCTCTGGAGTTCAGACTGATAGCATGATTCACAGTTCCAGTTTTCTAATCACATGGTTCTCACTGGCCAGCTCCATTCTGAGTCATCTCTGTAGCAGAGACTATCTTGTGGTTTGAGGGCCCTTCCATGAATAACAAACACAGTCCAATCCCTCAGGAAATTCTAAAAGTTAAGAGCAAAGGTGTCCAACCTTTTGGCTTCCCTGGTCCACAGTGGAAGAAGAATTGTCTTGAGCCACACATAAAATACACTCACATTATAGTGATAAGCTAAAAAAAATTCCATGTTTTAAGAAAGTTTATGAATTTGTGTTGGGCCGTATTCAAAGCCATCCAGGGCTGCATATGGCCCACGGGCCACAGGTTAGACAAACTTGGTCTAGAGGTTACCTCTTTCTTAGGAACTGGGGACAAAGGATAGCCAAACTCATTATTGCAGTTATTTTTAACAGTGTCTCATCTCATCTTGCATTCACTGCTTTTCCTTTCACTTTCTGCTATTCAGTGCCATAGTGCTCCTTCCTCTAAAGGGTGTTGGTGTTGGCCTTATGCTGACATGCCCTTTCTGTCTGCACTTGCAACATCCTGTAGATCAGGGGTGGCCAACAAGTCGATCGCGATCAACAAGTCGATCGCAATCGACCGGTCGATCGCGAGGCCAATTTTGGTCGATCGTCGATCGCTCGCAATGTCTGGGGTGGAATTCTGTGTACCATGGACTTTGAAGCGATTGTAGCTCTTATAACTCAAGTGGCGCCGCTGCGGCACCCAGCTGATTTGAAGCAGCATCTCAAGCAGCGCCGCTGCAGCACCAGGCTGATTTGAAGCGCCAACTCGCGGCACCAATACAGCACCCAGCTGATTTGAAGCGCCAACTCAAGCAGCGCCAATACAGCGCCCGGCTGATTTGAAGTGTCAAATCATAACATACAATCCTAAGAAACCGACAAAATGGGGTATCAGAGTTTATACTCTAGCTGACTCGAAGACTGGCTACATTTGCTGCATTTTGCCATATTATGGATGACTCACAACAGAGCTCTTGGTCAGACCCGATTTACCTGTTTCATCAAGAATTCCGATACACTTGTACAAAATGTTGTTGGAGAAAATTCCAGGTGCTCAGGGGCACCATATGTACATGGATCGCTACTATACTAGTTATGTCTTAGTTCAAGAACTAGCCAAACTGAAATGCAATATCTCCGGAACGATCTTAACGAACAGGAAAGAATTGCCCAAGGAAATAAAAAAGCCAAATTTTTCGAAAAAAATCCATGGTTGCATATCGATGGGGTAACACCTTACTTCTAGGGTGGAAAGATAAGAGGATTGTCACTTGTTTGACTACAAGGGGTGACACAGGCATGTCGACGGTCAAAAGGATTACACGAGGTGGTGTGGAAATAATGGTCAAGAAACCCAATATTGTTTTGAATTATATAAAATATATGGGTGGTGTTGATCGGGTGGACCAATATGCATCAAGGTATTGTTTTCTGCGAAAATCGCTTAAATGGTGGCGTAAGCTTTTTGGGGGGGGCGTGGAAATTTGCCTGATCAATTCCTACATTCTGTATAAACTAGAAAAGACAAAAAAAGGGGAAAAACCACTCAGCCATTTGCAATTTCTAAAAACACTTGTCGAGCAATTGAAAGGATCATATTGCCAGCATCGTGAGCAAGCGTCTACGTCGCATTCCGATGAAATCTGACTAAATGGGAAGCTTCACATAGTGCTACAAGGGCCAAAAAGGGACTGCAAGGTTTGCTGTGACCGTAACACGCCTGGAGGTAGGCAGGAAGTAACGTATTACTGTGATATGTGTCCTGATAAACCTAGGATGCATCTTGGGCGTTGTTTTACGAAATATCACACAAAAACTAATTACAGAGTGTAATATTTATCAAATTTTGTTATTTTCGATATAAAAATAAATAAATTGGTGAAATTTTATTATTTGTATACGTTTGTTTGTTTATAAATGATTTTAAAGTACTTGTAAAATGTTTCCGCTATTTTGGCCGAAATCGTCTTGAGTGGCTGGTTCGCACAAGCGAAAAAGGCCTCAAGCACAAAGGGGTAGAAGACAAAACTTTCTAGCAATAGTTTAACGCATTCTGGGAATTTGCCAAGGTCATAAATTCCTAGAATTCTGACAGCCTGACACTGTGATCTCCGCCCACCCAGACAATACATTTTGATTTATGTGTTACACTTGTCACCGGACACAACGTGTGAACGCAACAGTTACGACTCGACTCATCAAAGAACACAGTCAGTTAGCTTGAATATTTGGTAGTGTCATACGGTAGCTTCTTTTCTTTTGTATTAATAGTATTATTATCAATCAATATTATTTATCCTCGGTGACCACGTTGAGTTTCAATTTTTCTTCTGTTTGAAATGGAAGTACCTTTTCTTTGTTTTAAATTAAATTGCTTTTCTTACCTATCTATTTACTTGATAAGTGAGCATTCTCGGCAACAGATCTCTAAACTGCGGTCATTACACTGAGAGAAAAATAAGGGACAGTATTACAGATATATTAGGAATAACAATAATTCTATTTAAATTAAGAAGTCAGTATTGTAAACCGTAATAAATATATTGTAACTTTAACATACTTCTTGTAAATTTGAATATATCTATATTAGATTTTAATATACTTGTA
>PVKE010032043.1:0-18707 GCA_004027555.1 Craseonycteris thonglongyai
AAAAAAAAAAAAAAAAAAAAAAAAAAAAAGAATACTGCCGTTGGCCTTTCTTTATCACCCAAATTGTTCCTGTTGTCCCTCATATTCAGCACATGACTGCTTGCCTTCTGATTTATCCATTATCCATGGTGGACTTCTTCAATTACCCCAGGTGGTGAGGTTTCTGAGGACAGAGACCGTGTCTCACTTATCCTGCCATTTCCAAAGCTCTGCACAGCTACCTGCTGCTGAGTCAGTATACTCAGAAAATGTCTGTCAACTCGAACTGCTTCAAAATGTCTCTTGTGTCTATAACCACGCTTACTTTTTCTGCTCTCCTCTCAGAGACCGGGGTCTTTTCAAAAGCAAACCTCCACTTCCCTTTTGTCTCATCTTCTCTCAGTACCTCTAGGGTCCTGCTTTACCAGTTAGCCTCCTTCATGTTTTTAACCTCCTAAGTCACCCTCTTTCCATCTACAAATAGGCTGTATTCTGCTTTATTCTCAAAGATCCTCTCAGTCCTCCTAGTGCCAGATAGTGTCTCATCTCTGTCTTACAGGTCAAAAGGATAAAGCCATTGTCTCATTCTTCCATATTTTCTAGGACAAAACTCTTGAATAAGGCTACTTTGTTGACGATTGCTTCTGTGTAGCTCCTTGCAATCTGGTTCTGCTCCTCCATCTGTACTAACACGATCACAGCTCCTAAAAGTCTCAGATCATCTTCTTGATAGAAAACCATAAAGTCTCTTAACCCTTACTTTAAGACTTCCTCCACATGATTGGATCTTGATTATTACTGTCCTAAAATCTCCTCTTTCCCTGGTTTAAGGAGCTGCATTTACTTTCTACCTTTCTTCATCATTTTTGCTAACTCTTCTTCTTCCGATAGATTCTTAATTTTAAATGTTTTCAAGACTCTTGTCCTCTTCTCTAATTTCTATACCAAGACTGCAATTTGGCAGCCCATGGGCTAGATCTGGCTTGTAGACACTTTTAGTTGGCTCAAGTAATATTCTTAAAAATTTGAATTAGTTGCCAATATTTTAAAATTAGGTTGTTTTACCCCACGTCCCTGACCTATAGGGTTGCTGTGAGGATTAAGTGAAATAAAGTTCATAAAGTGCTTAGCACTATGCTTCCATTTTGCAAACATTCCCCAAATGGTACCTTAATTATCATTTTGCAGTTTTCAAAGCTCTTTCATAGATATTATTTCATTACTTATTTAATTAGCCCTTGCAGATTGACTTTTGGGTTGTTTCCAGGTTTTTGGAATTAAAAACTATGCTGGAATTAATATCCTAGTACATATACCTTTGCATATTTGATCTGCATGTATATTCACCATCCATTAAAAGTGTTCCTTGTCACCAGTGATATATATTTGTACAAATATGCTATGGACTAGAGAACTAATCTTTCTCCCTTAACTACCAGTAGTTCTGGACTATGTGATAGTAACTATCTCAAAAACCAAACCAAACCAAAACAAAAACAAAAAAGCCCAATGGAACAAACAAACACATGCACACACAGCAAGCAAACCTAAAACTAAAAAAAAAAAAAAAAGGAAAGAAAACTAGCCCAACAATATGGCTTTTCATTAGCTCTGTGTTCTAACAAATTGATATAGACTTTGTGACTATCCTTCAAAATGAAAGAGAAAAAGAGAGAAATTAAGAAAGAGAAATAAAATTTAGGCCCAGCAGTTTTTTTTTTAACCCACTTTATGTATTTTGACATGCAATATTATTTTATATTAATTTCAGTGTATAGCACAGTGGTTAGACATTTATATAATTTAAGAAGTGATCCCCTGACTGGTCTAGTACCCACCTGGCACTGTACATAGTTATTATCATATTATTGACTCTATGCTTTACATCCCATTGACTATTATGTAACTACCAATTTGTATCTCTTAATCCCTTCACCTTTATCGCCCTGTCATCCCAACGCCCCACCCATCTATCACCCAGATAAATCTAATACCCATCTGATACCACACATAGTTATTACAATATTATTGACTATTTTCCTTATGCTCTACCCTATATCGTCATGACTACTTTGTAACAATCGCTTTGTACTTCTGAATCCCTTCCCCCTTTTCACTCACCTCCCCTCTCATCTGTCAACTATCAAAAGATTCTCTATATCTATGAATTTGTTTCTGGTTTTTTTTTTAAATTTTTTAAATTTTGTTCTTTAGATTCCACATATAAGCGAAATCACCTTGCATCTGTCTTTCTCTGTCTGACTGACATACTCCACTCAGCACAATACCTCCAGGTCCACCCAAGCTGCCACAGATGGCATGAACCCACTTGCATCCTTGGACAAGCGATAGTCCATTGTATACATGTACCACTAATTCTTTTTTCTTTTTTAAGATTAATTTTATTGTTTGAGATAAAGTGAGAGAGAGAGAGAGAGAGAGAAGGGGGGAGGACCCAGAGCAGTCTCCATAGTTGTACATCATTAGCTGTGACATGGTTTCATTCCACACAGGTGGATCGGGGGCCACACAGGGTAAAACCTGAACCAGAGGCTTCCTGCATGGGAGGTGAGAACCTTTGCTGCTGAACCATCTGGTGGTTACCAGTTGTGCCTCAGTGCAGCATGTGGGTTTGCACAGGCCAGGGTCTGGAACTGAACCCAGACCTCATGATTGCGGGGCACGCTCTCAACCACTGAGCTATCCCATCATCCACCTATTCTTTATCCATTCATCCATCATCAGACACCCAAACTGCCTCTACATTTTGGCCATTGTAAACAATGCTGCAATGAATATGAGTAGGGACGCACTTGTCTTTTTGAAGTAGTGTTTTGAGTTTCTTTGGATAAAGACCCAGAGGTGGGATTACTGGGTCCTTTTTTAATCTTTTGTTATAGCCTTTGTTTTAAAATCTATTTAGTCTGGTATAGCTATTGCTATCCTGGATTATTATTTTTTGTTTGTTTCTATTTTCATGAAATACCTTTTTCCATCACTTTACTTTCAGTCTGTGTTTATCTTTCAATCTGAAGTGAGTCTCTTGTGGGCAACATATGTAAGGCTCTTGTTTTGTTATCTATTCAGCCACCCTATCTTTTGATTGGATCATTTAATCAACTTACGTAGAAAGTAATTATTTACAGATATTATGGAATAAATAAATCTTTGGGAAAATACAGCATTTCAGAGTAAATTAACAAAATGGCAAGGATAAACCTTTTGAAAACCCATTTGAACAAATAGTGACTGAAAACTTTCCTAACCTTGTGAAAAAAAAATAGATATACAAGCTCAGAAAGCATAGAGAGTCCCGAACAAGATGAACCTACACAGGCCCACACTAAGACACATCACAATCAAAATGCCAACGGTTGAAGACAAAGAGAGACTCTTAAGAGCAGCAAGAGAAAAGTGGTTAGTTACCTACAAGGAAGCTCCCATAAGACTGTTAGCTGATTTCTCAACAGAAGCTTTGGAGACCAAAAAGGATTAGCAGGAAATATTCAAAGTGATGAAAAGCAAGAATCTACAACAAAGATTATTCTACCCAGAAAGCTATCATTTAGAAGTGAAGGACAAATAAAGAACCTCCCAGACAACAACATGCTGAAGGAGTTCATCACCCCCAAACCAGTATTATAAGAAATGATAGAGGGACTTCATTAAAACAAAAAGAAAAGAAAAGATAACAAATATGAATATTAGGAATAGCTCAGCATGTTGAGCACTTGCCTTGCAATGGCGTGGTCCAGGGCTCAAATCCTGACCCCGGCCTGTGCAAACCCATATACTGAACTGTGGCAAAACTGGTAACCACTAGGATGATGGCGAAGGTTTTCACCTCCCATGTGAGAAGCTTCCAGTTTGGTTCCCACACTGTGTGGCCCACATCCACCTGTGTGGAATGAAACTTTCACAACTAATGACGTACAACTATGGAGACTGCTCTGGGTCCTCTCTCCTCTCTCTCAAAACAATAAAAAAAAAAAAGAGTTCTTTATTACCAGTGTTTGGAACTCTGCATCTGGTAGATTACTTGTCTCCATTTTGTTTAGTTCTTTTCTGGTGCTTTTTTCTGTTCTTTTAGTTAGAACATGTTTCTCTGTCTCCCCATATTGGCTGCCTTCCTGTGTTTGTTTCTACATTTTAGGTAGGGCTGCTATGTCCTCCCATCTTAGTAGAGTGGTCTTATGTAGTAAGTGCTCTGGGAGATCCAGTAGTGCAGTGTCCCTGATTACCAGAGCTGAGTGCTCCAGCGGTGTCCCTTGTATGGGTTGTCTGTGCCCTCCTGTTATAGTTGAGCCTTGGTTGCTATTTGCATGCACATGGGGAGGATTGACCCTAGAATTACTGATGGTGTGGACTTGTTGTGACTATAGTGGAAGGGCTGGGGTGCAAGTGCTGACCCTACAGAACAGGGTTGGCTCTGGTGCCTGCATCCTCTGTCCTTTGGGTGTGTCATCTTTGGTGGTGATATGGTAATGCTCTGTCTTGATCTGAAACTAGCAATCAGGCATGTCAGCCCTCGGGCCTCCTGGGAGGGGCCCAACCACATGCCAAGTTTATCTGTAATCTTTGCCCTGCCCAAGGCTACTTGATATGAGCTACAAAGAAATCTGTAGATGGCACCTCTTGCACTGTGCTTGGAGCTGCCTGGAGCTGCCAATCGGCCGGCCTAGGCTGGCTTTGCCAATCTCAGGCTTAGCACCACTCATCCAGAGGTAGGAGACACACTGAAGCCAGATGCTGCTTATTTGGAGCTTGCGAACCTTTGCGAGATTTTAGGGAAGTCTGCAGCGTGAGCCAAGACAAGTTGCCTGGAAAAGGCCGTGGAAGCAGGTTGGGTGTGCCCGAAAGTTGGGTGGACAGGCTCTCAGGGATTCATTAGGGCGAGGCTGATGAAAGATGATAGCCAGTTTGATGGAGACTCAGACATAGTGTCTGCACCCAGGGAGGGTGAGGTCTGAACAGGGAAATAATGACTCCACCAACCTTTCCTCTGGGAGATAGCTCCCCTGCCCCTGCTCTGAAGCACCTTTTGAGCTGCTGGCTCAGTGCTGGAACTCAGAGCAAGTGAGTTCATCAGCAAGACAGTCTGTGCAGGACTGCTTTAAGAGCAGTGCCTGACACTGCAGCCACCCTCAGCGCACTCAGCCGCAGTCTCCCGGGTTTTCCCAGAAACTTTAGGGACTTCTTTCCCGGGCACTGGAACCCTGGGCGGGGAGCCTGGTGTGGGGCTGGGACCTCTCACAACTGTCCCAGTTTGCCTGAGACTTCCCTGGTTCCCAGGACACTGAACATTCGGTGTCCCAAGAAGCCCTTCAGTCCCAGGCAAATCAAGATGTTAGTCACCCTGTCTCATGTTTAAGCTAAAAAAGTTACCTATATTTTCTTCCAGTATCTGTCATTTGTCTATCTATATGTGTAGATGAAGCAATGGAAAAACCAAAATATTAGTCAATTTTTTTACTCTAATTTTGGTGTTTTTTTCTTCTATTTTTATCTCTGCTGTAACTTTGAGTTTCCACCCAATATTTTGTTTACTGAATACCTAATTAGTGTTGTCTGCTACTAAATGAATGTCTTTAAAAATGTAAATCACTTTTATTAATTAAAGTGTAAGAACATGAAATATAGGCCATACCAGGATCAATTGTTAACATTGTTAGGTTAAAAGAGTATTAATTGTACTTCTTGTACTTCTTTGTACTTATTATTTTGATTTTCTATTATATTAACATATATATTTTTCAGAGTATGATATTCATATACTTCAAAGACCAATTATATAGTGAATAACTATGTAAATTAAGAAATAAATGATTGCCAGTTCTTCCTTGATCATACCCCTAACTTTTGCTCTAAAGGTAGCCATTATCTTTGGAGACAGTCATTCTCTTTGGGGGATAGATAATGAATTCCCTGATTTTCTTTATATTTATACCATGTACGTATGCATCCCCTAACCATAAAGTTTGTTTTGCATTTTGTTGTATTGTGTATAAATGAAATCATACTGTATATATTATTTTATAACTGCTTTCACTTACTCAGTATTATGTTTGAGATTTATCCATGTTTAAGTTTGTAGTTGTAATTCATTAATTAAAATAATTTTTATCCTAGAATTTTAGTTGCTTGTAGAACAGTTCTTTTTCCAGGGAAAAATTATGGTGCAGAAATAACAAGCATGGTTAAAATAAGGAATCTCATATTCACAATTTAGTTACTTTTCTTTTTGGAAGCAAGGATTCATGATAATTGAAATATTAAGCTATTAGACATATGAAAGTTAAAGTTTTAATTTTAAAAATGTTATGTTTTATATTGCTAAAATGGCAAACATTTAGTTTTCTGTTTTTGTTATATAGCAAAGCACATTTATCTCAGGAAAAAAAAACAAATCCATGAAATCACTATGAGAGGCTAGATTAAAAACTGAGACTGTCTTTTCTTTTGCTCTGGTTTTTTCTCAGATTCCCAGTATGTCCTCTGCACATAATAGCACTTTTATTTAGATTATTCTCTCTTTATTTATTGCTTTCTTTTTTTTTTAAGATATATTTTTATTGTTTTTAACAGAGAGTGAGAGAGAGAGAGAGAGAGAGAGATACAGAGACAGAGAGAAGGGGGAGGACCCAGAACAGTCTCCATAGTTGCACATCATTGGTTTTTCTACATAGTTTCATTCCACAAGTGGGTGCGGGGCTGCACAGGGCAGGAACTGGGCCAGGGTCTCACCCCAGTGAGAATTGAACTAGGAGCACTCCCCAGTTCAGCATATGGGTTCACTGGGCCAGGGCTGGGATTCAATCCTCAGTCCCTGGGGCTGCAAAGTGAGCACTCAACCCACTGAGCCATCCCGGCTTCCGTTTCTTTCTTATTAATGGTTTCTTGTCCATTGAATCTTGCATGAATTACCTATTGCTACATAATAAATTACCCCCAAAGAAATATTATTTTCTCACAGTGACCTATGAGTTATAGAGAAAGAGCACCAGAACAGAAAGCATAGTTTTTTTTTGTAACAATCTCAGGAGTGATGTCCATTACTTCTGCTATATTCTGTTAGTTAGAAGTGAGTTAGTAAATCCAGCTCATACTCAAGAGGAGGGGGTTTTATAAAGACATGAATACCAGGGAAGAAGACAGTTGGGAACCATCGTAGAGGCTGCCTACCACCTCAGTATTAGGATAAGTTACTCAAGGTACATTATCCATACTTTTCACTGTTGCTATTGCAATTTTACATAATTATTGTATTTCAATATTTGGTTAATATTTATTGACCTCATTAGATGAAAAACTCCATGATATATAGACATTTACTGAGTGCCTAGCTATTGCAACTAAATAAATAAATACTAATATAGCTTTCAACTTCCTTCTACCAGTCCAAAAGCTCCAAGATGTGACTGATGCTCACTCAAGTGCCATATGAATGACAACTACTAGTGACAGAGTGATCATTATTCTGAAAGGCGAAAAAGAGAACATTTCATTTACTTCCAACATTTAGCATTAAGATAATGCATTAGTCTTCAGGTACTTGTAGCTTACTAGAGAAAAAGATCATGTGTCTCTTATTTTAATCATTACTTTTTTCTGTGTAGAACATTACAGAATTTGGGAAAGTTGGTGATGCTTTCAATTACACAGTCCCACGACTTCTTATATATCAGAAATGAAATTATAAGGATTCCAGGATAGCTTAACAGGTTGAGCGCTTGCCTTGCAACCACTAGATCCAGAGATGGAATCTTGGCCGTGGCTCATGCAAACCCACATGCTGAGCTGGTAACTGTCAAGATGGTGGCAAAGGTTCTCATCTCCCATGAGGGGGGAACCCAGTTTGGTTCCGCCCTTTGCGGCCCCACATCCACCTGTGTGGAATGACATTATGTCAAAAAACTAATGCTGTACAACTATGGATCTATGGAGACTGCTCTGGGCCCCCTCCCCACTTCTCTCTGTCTCTTACCTTTTCTCAAGAATAAAATAAATCTTAAAAAAAAAAAAAGAAATAAAATTGGCTCCCTTCCTCGCAACTTTTATTTTTAAGATTGATTTTTATCATTTTGGGAGAAGGTGAGAGAGACAGAGAGAAGGGGAAAGGGCCCAGAGCAGTCTCCATATTTGTACATTTTTTGTTTTGACAGTTTCATTCTGCACAGGTGGATGTGGGCCGCAGGGGCAGAACAAAACTTGGGGGCTCCTGCATGGGAGGCGAGAACCTTCGCTGTTATCCTGGCGGTCACCAGTTGTGCTGCAGTTCAGCATGTGGGTTTGCATGGGCCAGGGCCAGGATTCGAGCCCTGGACCTCAGTTGGCTGCAAGTCAAGCACTCAACCTGTTGAGCTATCCCAGCATCCCTATTTCCACAACTTCTTGCTTGAATGTATGCATAATTCTAAAAAGTATCAGGAAATAATACTTTTATGTCTAAACTATTAGAATATCCTTAATATGCAGTTTTAGAAAGTGCAATATAGATATTTACTAACTAAAATGTTTTCTGGAGCCAGAAAGTTATAGTAGAGGCTTCTGTACTGTACTGACGTTACCACACTGGTGAATAGAAATAGTTATGCGCTCAGTGTAGCTAAATAAGGGTTGTTCTGGCAATGTAATCTGAATTTCTGTGTCTCTGTGTGATTAAGATCTGAGTCTCAAAGTTGTATTCATTTTAAATGAAAACTTGAATCTTTAAAAGAGGTGTACTACTTCATTTTCACTGGGTTGAAAACCTGAGTTTGTAATGTTTGAATACCTTTCATGAGTTATTCCTTACTTGTTAGGTAAGAATGATAGTCTGTGGTTTGTAGAGGGGAGAATTAGAACATACAAATTCATTTAATTATCTAAAATAATTCCAAAAAGAAGAAGCAGGGTAAGAAGTATAACTTATATCCTTCGCATTTTTCAACAATTGCTTAAGCCATAATGTCTAGCTCTATATTTGTTATAAAAACTGACAGTTTTGAAGTTTGAAAGCTAGAAACACCAAATGAAGACTGAAATCATTCTATCATTTGTTTTTTCTTAGGTAAAATATCAAGATATTTTTTCAGATTTCAATGTACTGAAATATATTTTAATGTAGTGAAATGTATTGCATTATATTCTATCTTGGTTTTTTAAAGTACCATATTTTCCGGCGTATAAGACGACCCCCTAATTTTACAGTTAAAACATAGGTTTAGGCCTATATTCGCTGTATAAGACTACAGCCTCGGAAGTGGGGGGGTAGTCTTATACAGCGAATATAGGCCTAAACCTATGTTTTAACTGTAAAATTAGGGGGTCGTCTTATATGCCCGGTCGTCTTATACACCGGAAAATATGGGTAGTAAGTTTATTAAATGTTAAGTAATAAAGATGACAAAGAAAAAGTGAAGACCATAGTAAGCAGTAAGAACGACTTTCATTTAGTCCATAGAAGACTTAAGTCCTGGAAAGAAATGTTAAAAGAAGGGTAAAAATAAAACCATTTTACATTATTCTCTTTTATAGCTATATGGTCATTTTATTAGAGCATAGCCAAACATGTTATGCTACAGTTTTACCCTGAGTTAAGAACGTTTTTAGTTTAAAATTTATTTTATCAGACTCCTTATTCCTTTGTATTTCCCCCAAAACCTGCAAATGAATGAAGGGGCAGAAAATCTTTAACATATTTGGTTTTTATCTGCATACATTACAGACAATAAATAAATTTAAGCAATTACATTAACTTTTAAAGTATGGCATAATACACATCCTATTTCAGTTAAAGACAGTTATCGAATCAGAGATTTTTATTGGGAGTGGTGAAATGTCAGAGATGCCTATGTCTGACTTTTTTCATTTGTAGAGCACAGCAGAGCATGGGATTTTACAATAGAGAAAAAACTGTAACATTACTAGAAAACCATGTGCTGTATCTGAGACCTGTTTTGCCTTCACTGGTGGAAGCCTTGGGAGTGTGGGTTTGCACTGTCACGCCTGGTCAATGTCTGTTGCGGGGGTGGTGTATGATTGCTCAGGCATGTGACAATGACCGATTCGGAAAAGGAGACTTCTGATGCTCAGTAAGAGGTTCATTAATAGTAAAATCACAAAGCATTCATACTTCTACGGATGATTGTGACTCAGACGGAAAAGTTTTTTTTTTTTTTCAGTGTCAAGGGTTTTTCATTTGTATTTTGCTTTGTGTTTATTTGTGTGGATGCATATTCTAATGTTATGTGTATTAAAATCTGATATCTCTGATGTTATTTTTAATTAAATTGAAGGATAATTTATGTACAGTTAACTGCATTTATTTAAGTGATACAATTTGATGAATTTTGACTGTTGTATAAAACTGTGACTAATCATCACAAACAAGATATAAAACATTTTTATTATTCCCCCCAAATTTCTCCACGTATATTTGCAGTTCATCCTTGCCTCATCACTGTCTTCAGGCAATGGTTACTGTAATTTGTCACCACAGATTAGTTAACATTTTATGCTAGTGCTTTTTTATGTCCTATATCATATGTTCTTTGTCTCTGCCTTATTTCACTCAATGGAATGATTTGAGATTTATCATTGTTGTTCTGTGTTCCTTTTCAATGCTGATGAATATCGACAGTTGTCTCAAATTCTTCTCTTAACTATTCCCATTCTGATCCAGAGTTCAAAATGCTTGAATTCACATGCCATTATAATCCTGATCCTGTGGACTTGCCATTGGATGTGCTCTTTCAGGCTTTCTCGCTCAATGTTCCCATAAAACCATGGCTGGGACTTGCTTCACCAACTGTCTGAAGTTTGGTTAATTTGGGTCATGTATTTATCCTAGTGTATTTCTTAGGATCCAGCCCTTCATTTCTACTCACTGCACTACTTGTGCAAAAATAATTGGACAACTGGAGCAGTTTATAAGCTGAGTGGCCTTGGCTAAAATGTTTTATCACTGTGAGCCAACATTTCTTTATGTGTAAAGTGAAGAAAATAAAACCTGTCAGTAGGAAGAGACCGAAATAAATAACATAGAAATTTACAAAAATCTGTTCCTAGTGTAAGTGCTCAAATATTATTATTTTAAAAGAACATTTTATTAAAGATAATGACACATAAGGGGATGCCAGGATGGCTCAGTGGGTTGAGCACTTGTCTTGCAGCCCTGGGGTCTAAGGATCGAGTCCCAGCCCTGGTCGGTGTGGACCCATTTGCTGAACTGGGGTGTGCTTCCCATGTAAGAGGTCCCTGCTCTTTTCCTGCCTGGATTAGCTTCCCATGTAGGAGGCCCTTGTCCCGGTTCCCACCCAGAGCGACCCTGTGCCCACCTGTGTGGAATGAAACTATGTCAAAAACAAACAACATACAACTATGGAGACTGCTCTGGGCCCTCCCCTTCTATCTCTGTCAAAAACAATAAATTAAATCTTAAAAAAAAAAAAAGATAACGGCACATAAGAGGAGCACTGAATTCAAAATTTCTCCAGAAAAAACATGGTGTATTAAATTTTACCTTAAAACTTTTCTCTTTGCTGGTGAGAAACACTCCTAACATATGCACTAATTATGAACCTATTCTAGGTGTTTGTGCCTTCCACAGTTAGAGCCTGCCAATATCCAGCCTCAACTCTAATCACACATCCAATTTTTTTTTCACTTTATGGCAATACTGAACTATTTGTAGTTCTTTGAAAATTTCATGTGGCTTACTGATTTTTTCTTAATTCCCCTCTTTTTCTAGTGCAGTTTTCTTTCTCTTTCCATCTTTCTGGGAAACTTGTCATCCAATGAAATACAGCTGAAATACTATCTATGGTATGGAGGTTTCCCTAATCTCTTACCCTTACTCTTTTAGAATTAAACATTGCTTCTTTTTACTCATGGAAACAGTCAGTAGTTTAGTGGTTACCCGAGGGTATGGAAGAAGGGGTATGGGGGAGTAGGGAGGGGACATCAAATATGTGGTGATGGAAAGATAACTAACGACTCTGGATGGTGAACACATAATACAATACATAGACAATGTGATGTAGAATTGTATGCCTGGAACCTATATAATTTTTTACCAACCAATGTCACCCCAATAACTTTAACAATTCATAAAAAAAAATTGCTTCTTTTTAATTCCTTGACCTTATGAATGCTTCTATCATCACATTGAAAACTTTACATTTTAGTTGTTTGTATAGCTACTTCCTCACCTGGACATTCATCTCTTAGTGAGAAAATGTATTATTTTATGATGTCTCTATGCCTAGCAAGTACTTTGCCCCAATAATTGCTGCACAAAATATGTTTATTAGCAATTCCCACTTAGAGCTTGCCTTATACAATTTGAAGTTAAGCGATACTTGTCTACATGATGTAATTTCAACAATGCTTAGGAAAATCCTTTTTTGTTCCATACCAGCCTCTAATCAACACAGCACTTCCAAACTTTTTCTACCTACTCATTGGTGCTCCCAAAAAGTCTCAAACAGATAGTAAAACCTCTTTGTCCAAAGAGACAGACTAAACTCATATAAGCCTGGGAATAGAAATACTTTGATTTGAATATGAAGACTGAAAGGTGACAAGGGAGGAATATTATGGGTAGGAGTATTATAGGCAGGAAGATTAGGTCAAAAGTTCATACATAGACAAATGTTTTTTAGAAATTTTTGTTAAAGATTTTATTTTATTTTAGTTTGAGAATGTGAGAGACAGAGAGAGAAAGGAGGGAGGAGAGCCCAGAACAGTCTCCATAGTTGTGAAATGATTTCATTCCACAGAGGGGGATGTGGGGCCATGGGTGGGAACTGAACTCGGGCCTCTGGTTTGGGGGGCAAGAACCTTCACTGCTAAGCCATCCCAGTGGTCACTAGTTGTGCTGTAGTTCAGAATATGGAGTTGCATGGGCTAGGGACAGGACTCAAACCCCACACCGTCTGAATATGAGGCAAGTGCTCAGCCATTGAACTATCCTGGCATCCCCTATTTTTGAGACTTTTGCTTGCTTCCCATAATTTGTATTTTAACTAGAAACTATATTCCAATCCAAAAATGGTCTCAAGAACGTGAAAAAAAGAGGTTTTAACTAAGAATTAGAAATACTAATATATATTTCTCTTTTTGTTCCATTTCAGAGTGCTTAAGTGCAGGAGAGGAACGGCCTGTTACAGTAAGCAACTCAGCACACCAAGTGGGCAAGGACAATTACAGTTCGGGTAATGCTCATCTTTTAATGATAATTCTAATAGGATAGTGCTTGATGCTGTTAGTTCAGGATTTTGAATTGTCTAAATGCCACTATAGACTATATTGTCTAAAATTTCCTGAAGAAAACATTGCTTATGTTTAAGAATGTTGGTAAATTTTTTATTCTAAAAGCATTTTTGTGCTTATTTAGTACCCATTTCAAGAATGTGATCCTTAAACATTCCAATTTCCAAAATTATTTTTCATTCAATTTTTGAAACATAGGTTATAACTGAATTAAAAAAAAATAAGCCTTAGCAGATGTTAGTAATTTATGTACCCTTCACTCAGTGCTACTGTCTCCCAAACTTGTGTTTGCCATTTTAGTTAATTTTTTTCTGATACTTTAAAATGTTATTTTTATGATATACATTACATTGAGTATTTCATGTAAAAATAATTCCAATGACTTCAATATTCATACTTGGACCTAATAAATATCCATTTTAATTATACTCTACTCACTGTGTAGAAAAATTACTGAATAAACTATGTTTATAGTTAACTACAGAATAAAATAAGTAAAATATATAAACTATAAATCGCAGGGGTGAGGATATTGCATGAGTGTAGTGGGGTTGAGTGGTTCTCCTCCCCACAAAAGATAACATCGTCTGGAACCTGTGAATGTTGCTGTATTTTGAAAAAAATTTTTTGAAGATGTAATTAAGATAAGGCACTTGTGATGTGATCATCCTAAATCAGAGTGGGCCCTAAATAAAATAACAAGTGTCCTTATAAGAGAAGAGAAGACACAGGGGAGAAGGTCACGTGAAGATGGAGGCTGAGATAGAAATGATACATCTACAAACCAAAGAACATCAAAGATTGCTGGCAGTGACCAGAAACTGGAAGAAGCAAAGCAGGATTCTTCCCTAAAGCCTTTGGAATGAGCACAGCCCTGCTAACCCCTTGATTTCAGACTCCTGGCTTCAGAATTAGGAGAGAATAAATTTCTGTTGTTTTATGTGACCAAGTTTGTGGTTATATAGGAATATATCTTAAGGAAGCCCTAGAAAAATGAATATAATGAATAATTGTTACTTTTCTACTATAATTGTGTTAAAAAATACAATTCACATTTGTCTTAGTCTACAAGGTCTTGCAGTTAAGTTCACAAACTCTTACTACAAAAGGTGCTACATACCTCATTGTTGAACATCAATACAATAACCTCAAAGTACACCCCTTGGGAAGGTATGCAACCACACCATCACCTTGTCCACCCTTCAAACCAATTTTGGAACTATTTTTTTGGAATGGCCATCAGAGCTGTCATCCTATTACCCCTGATGTCTTGAATATCATCAAAATGTCTCCCTTTCAATATTTCCTTTATCATCAGGTAAAGAAAAAAGTTATTGGGGTCAGTTCAGGAGAGTGAGTAGGGAGGCTGTTCCAATACAGTTATTTGTTTACTAGCTAAAAATGTTCTCACAGACAGTGTCCTGTGAGCTGGTGCATTATCATGATGCGAGAGGACGAGTTGCTGATGAAAAGTTCAGGTTGTTTTCATCTTTTTCATGCAGGTTTTTTAGCACTTCCAACTAGTCAACTTGGTTGACTGTCCAGTTGGTACAAATTTATAATGAACAATTTCTCTGATATCAAAAAGGGTAGCACCGTTGTTCTGACTCTTGATTTGGACTGAGGAACGTTTTTAGTTGTGGAGAATTGGCTGACAATTGTGCACTTTGACACTTCGTTTTAGGATCATGTTGGTACACCCATGTTTCACCACCAGTGATAACACAGCACAAAACATTGCCTTGCCTCTCTAAAAGTTCTTGGCAAACTGAAATTCTGACATTCTTGCGACAGCACACAAAAACACACAACAACAATAAACTCTACTCAGTAAGACACCTCCACACATTGACACGAACACAGCTAGAGACACTGATATGCTAAGGTTATGAAACCTTATGGAGCTATTTGTGCAATGCTACCAATGTAAGCAAACAGTGACAAGTTCATGAACTTAATTGCCAGAACTTATATATGTATGTATGTATACATTTTGAAAGAGTTAAATTTGACTTATGATATTAATGATGGAAAACTGTAATCTTTCTAAATTAAAAAAAATATGGTTTTAAATGAAGAAGTTAAGGAAAGAACACAGGACCATTGATCAAAAACTTTAAATGTTTGTTATACTACTTTGGTGTATGCAAAGTTTCAAGCATGACTGAATAAGAAGGATGCTTTCTATTTTCAATGCAGACATGATACTTGATATGAAATTGGCATTCTATAGCAACTAGCTGCCAACTGAGATAATAAAATGAAAGAATTTGCATATTAGCAACTAGCAAATTTAAAAAACGTATCCAATGTTATAAAAAAAAATCAGAGGAATATCTGTGAAAATAATTGTAATTTTTTTCTCTTAAAAAAACAATCATTTTTGCACACTTATTAATTAAGTGTATATTCCAACTTGTGAATTTTATCTCTGGAATGAGAAGTTGTAGAGCTAGCTTACTGATTTTCCTCCTGAGGGTATTCTTTGAAGGGGGTAGATTTTGCTTGATTGTAGGAGAATTTGAGAGGCAGATTTAAGAGGCAGATTTCTCCATGTATTTCTATTTACTGGAAAATGTTTATTGAGCAGAAGGTCTCACCCACATTCCAGCCCACTGGGAGATCACTGAAACTCAAAATGCTTGAAGGCTTTATTCAAGTCATTTATGAAGCCACGCCACTTACTGCAAGATTAGGCTCTCCTAACAAAAGCCTGTAGCACCCAGACTCATATGGTTATACTTGTATCTGATAGGAATTAATGTGGCCAAAACTGCTAGTATCCAAGGATAAGTTTGCTAAAATGAAAATCCACTGAAACAGTGACAACTGAACAATTTAGGGCAGAGAAATTATATCATTTGTCACTAAAATAATAATATCTATTGGGCATGTGATATAAAATCCAAAGGATAAAAGAAAAGCCTTTAAATATCCCTGTAAAGGAATCAATCAAGGCTGAATTCTTTGAACTTTTCATTGACAACAGACTATACCTTCACTTTTTATTGTTTTTATTTCTTATTATTTAATCTATTGGGATGGCGTTGGTTAGTAAAAATTACATAGGTTCCAAGTGTACAATTCTATAGTGCCTTGTCTGTGTGTTGCATTATGTGTTCACCACCCAGAGTCAGTACTCCTTTCATCACCATATATTTGATGCCCCCTCTTTCCTCTCCCACACCCCTTAAGCCAGACAGAAAAAAACCAAGAACCATATGACTTCACTCATATGTGGAATATAAAACTGAAAGCAACAAAGAAACAAAAACTCATGGACACAGTTAATAGTTTAGTGGTTACCTGCGGGTAAGGGGAAAGGCCGGTGGGAGTCTATACCTTTAAAATAGGGACTAGATCTCAGGGCTGCACAGACCAAAATGCCTGCAAGAGAAAGCCCTAATCTACTAAAGTAATCTTTGTCTATCATGGCTGCCATCTCTGATCACCAAACTGCTGCATTAGCTGGTGATGGGGCGGGGCACATTGTAGTTTTGTTTTTCATCAGAATCCTTTTGGGTGCCCTCAATACTTGCCACACTTCACTTAAAGTAAAACATGAAAAGGAAGGAAAGAAGGAAAGAAGGAAGGAAGGAAGGAAGGAAGGAAGGAAGGAAAAAAGGAAGGAAGAATGGAAGAGAGGGAATTGCTATTCATGGTAAAAAACAGAATAGAATATTTATTTAATTTGAGGGAGCACTTGGAGTTAATAGAGATTTAGTTTATTTTAAAAGGCAAAGTAAGAAGAAGAAAATGAAATACCAAATAGACGCTTATTATTTTTATGTTTAATTGTGGTAAATGTAAGAAATTAGGACAAACAAAAGTTTATATTAGGAGTCAGCAAACTGTGGCCCATGGGCAAAATCCAGCCAGCAACATAATTTTGTAAATAAAATTTTACTGGAACAAGGGCAGACCCATTAGTTTATGTATTATTTATGGCTACTTTCTTGATGCAACAGCAGCGTTGAATACTTGCAACACAGACCATATGGATTGCAAAGCCTCAAATGTTTACTTATTGTCCCTTCATGGAAAATGTTTGCAGATCCTGATCTTTCTCTTCCCGTGGCTCTACCTCACCTTACTCGTACTTACACACTCTATTTCTAATACAACTTAAAATTTTCCTTTTGATGCTTCCAAATGAAAACTTCACCAATACCATTAGAAAGCATCATGTCTTAAGTATTGTTCCATTACAAATAGTACATCTTGGTGGTGATTTTGGCAATGGAAGAAACTGACAGGCTCCAAAATGCTTGGAAGCTGCATTGTTAGGATGGGAGAGGTCTGGAATGGCTAAGCTATATTGAATGCTATGACTTTAAGAGCTTTAAAATCTTGACTATGTAAGCATTAGCCTGATCTGCTAAGCCCTCTGAGGTCAGCCCCAACTTCTTACCTGTTTCTGAAATAGATTCTTGAACCCAGTATGAATTAAATGTAATAGTTAGAATCTTGTTCTTTTACCTTCCTTCCAGTCCAAGTCAATAACAGTTACCTGCCTAGAAAAGCCAGATTATTTCAGAGGACTCTTTGCTGCTCATTTCTAAGGTCTTTACTGAATTTCTTTGTTTATTTTTTAAGGTGGTAGGACTGGTTGCAAAATTAGAACGGGGAGCAGAGGACTCATAAATACTTATCGAATGTTGGTCTTATAAACCCAGACAAATAACTTTTTTAAGCTCTAAAATCATGAGTTATTTTTTAAATCATTGTTGTTTTTAAATAACAATACTGTAATAGTTTAATAAAACAGAAAATTTTCAGAAACCAAACTGGAAGTAGATTAGGACTACTTTGTCAGAAGCTGTGTAGAATCCAAGGGAAGGGACACATGGGGGTCTCAGGAACTATAGAATTGGAAATTTCTGCTAGGTGAAGACTATTGTCATCTCTCTCTCTTTCCTTCCCTCCTTTCTTCCCTCTTTCCCTCTCTCTGTCTCTCTCTGTCTCTCTGTCTCTGCTTCTGCTTTACTCTTCACATGGTAAGTGTATTAATTAGGGGTTCTCAGAAAAAAAGAACAACAGGGTGTGTGTGTGTGTGTGTGTGTAGAGATAGATAGATAGATTTATCTTAAAGTATTGGCTCACGTGCTTATGGAGGCTGGAAGTCCAAAGTCTGTACGATGGGCCAGCAGCCTGGAGACCCAGAGAAGAGTGGCAGTTTGAGTCTGAAGGCTGTCTGCTGGCAGAATTCCCTTTCCCAGGGGTGTCAGTCTTTTACTAGTAAGGCCTTTGCCTAATTAATGAGGCCCACCCACATTATGGAAGGAAATTTGTTGTACTCAAATACTACTGATTAAAATGTTTATCTCATCTAAAAATATTTTCACAGAAACTTATAGAACATCATTGTCCAACCTTTTGTCTTCCCAGGGCCATGTTGGAAGAATTGTCCTGGGCCACACAAAAAATACACTAACAATAGCTGATGAGACTAAAAAAAAAAAAAAAGGTCACAA